>JAPPVO010005712.1:0-41732 GCA_030407325.1 Camellia japonica | reverse complement strand
GAAAAAATAAACGATTGACAGAAATCTGATCTGTTGAAATAGCTATCGATATCCGATTAACGTGATTTTAATAGGCATATAGTATTTGCAATTTTATACATTGAACGGTTCGAATTATCGAACGGGACCCATGATAGGCTTCCACACCCCAACAGCAGCACCTTCCAATCCGATCATGGCCTGAAGGGAAGCTATCCCTTAATAATTGTCCATGCTCTCTAGAGCTCGTTCGGAAGAAAAAGTCCGGGGACTTTTTTGACTAAAATAGCCACAAAAAAATAAAAATAGACTAAAAGTGAATAAGACAAATATCACATCCAAACCATAATCATTTTATTTTTTCTCTGTCTCTCACAAAGTCAAAACAATAAAAAAAAAAAAAACTCATCTTAAACGAGACTTTTTAATCACAAACTAAAATATAACGAAAAAATCAAAAAAATAAAAAAGGCAACCCATATTCTAAACCAACCTTACTGTTTCTCATATCACCGGGTCATCATCACTTCTACTTTTTATGATTTGTTATATTGATATTTTAGATCTCTATGTGTAGATTATGAAATTATAAATAAAAAATCTAAATTGGTGTGATAATTGTATTAGATAATTTTATTTTTTTAAAAAAAAAATAGATAAGTAATATGATTTTTAAAATAAATCATTGATTTTTAGTGATAAATCTGGTAAAATAAGTTAATTAAAATTATTAAAAGACCTAATAATTTTTTTTTTCTCTAACTGATCTATATATAGAAATTTAAATTTTAATAGATAGAATCATCAAAATGGGATCATGTAAACTTACAGACCCGACTGAAGGTCCAGTCCTTATAGTTGTAGAGAAACAACTTGTATTTTTTCTTTATCATTTATATCAATGTGACAAAAAGTAACTCGCGTGTTTGAAATAGTACATGAGTTGTCCCCACATTTTTTCTTTGTCGTTTATGTAACACCTCCAAAATACACACTAGATATAACTCAAAATATACATTGATATTCGCATGTATCAGAGTGGAAGTCCCTTCATTACACGAAGTTAAAGATACAAAAGAGTTTAATACAAATAATGCCTTCTGGCTTACACATTTCGAAGCCTTAACTTGTTTACAACAAAAGTGAGCTTCGTTCTTTGCATATTTAGCCCTAGGCTATACAAAATAAACAAAATATGAAGCTCTTGCTTTCCAAAGGTCCCTCCAATGCTATTGCCTTGGTAGAGGCATACCATCATTACCTGAAAATGTTATTCCCAAATAGGGTGAGCCATAGCCCAGTAGAAATCATTTAACACAGTGTATGAAATTTAACAAATGTATAAGTACAAGTGCATAGACAATGCTTGTGATAAAACTTTCCACAATTTTATATATATTCATAAGATATCAATTTCAAACCTTAATCATTTACTTTCAATCCACATTTCGATTACTTATCTTTCTCAATTCATGAGTCAATTTTCATTGTTTCACAACAAATCGAACCGAGACTACAATTCAATTATTTTCAATTTATACAACACATATGCATAAACACTTCAAACTTCCATTTCGCAGATATTTCGTCCGCGGGCAGCTGTCAAACGAACCCCATGTAAATGTAGGCTATACAAACACTACCATTGCCATTTTATGGATATTTCGTTCGTGGGCTAGGCACTCATGTATAATTTCGGGACTTTCACTCAGGACACTCTGGCCAACTTGATTATGATGGAGTCTATCCCTTTCTCCTCCCAAGCAAATCATCCATACATATGCAATGTATATAAACACAAAATCAACAATGGAGTACATCCCATTCCACTCCTAAATAATCATAGATACGCAATGTATATAAACACTGTCATATTCGATGACAACCATCACAGATTAATTTTCATTCACCTAATTCACATGCAATTTCTACAATAGTCAAAGCTATCCTCCACCGATAACCCAATACAGTTATCGCTAAACAGATATTAAATCTCCACAAAAATTTATATTCAAAACTTCTAAAAGAATGAGTTATTGCATAACCAATTCCACCATTCATATCATTACTGTGAGGGGCCAGAGGGCTGTTCTTGAAGTTCTTAACTGGTTTTAAGCTCAAAGAACCAGCTGGAGCATTGTTTGTGAAGGAGGTCTACAAGGGTAAGAACTTCACCCTTTATTCTCCATTTTTGCACAGTCTTTTAGCCTATCTTGCAACTATTTTTAGACTTTGTATATCACTAATAAAGTCTTTTTTTTGAGTGCTTTAAATAGTTGTTTAAGAGTGTTTTGCTGTTTGGGGTTGTTTCACACCCTCTTATGGCTTGTTTAGCCCCATTTTGTGCTATTTTGGTTGAGCTCCGGGACCACCTTGTTTGGGCCTCCTTACCACTGCAATCTTGAGGAATTTTAGTGGTGAGGATGGTGCCTTAAGGTCCTAAGAATGAGAGGGCCACCCCCTCTCCTTGTTGTCCTTGAAAAGGACCTTTTTAACCTCATTAGTGAGCACCTTGTTTAAAAGTGTATGATGGACATGCCTTAGCTGTTATTTGTGCTTGTTATGTCATAATATAGCTTTATTTTTACTTGGTTTAGGTACACCATGCTTGCTTAGCATATGTGTCTTGTAATGCCATGAATTGCCTTAACATGCTTTGTGCTTTGAGCCTTGTTCTATAGCATGTTTTTGGGCAGCTTTTGTGAAGCTTTTATGCTTGTTTTGATGTGTTAGAGGTCGGTTTTTGGTCATTTGAGGTTGTCCATGCTTTGCTTTGTATAGCTACCATGCAAACTCTCTCGTATGCCTTAAGCATTGACCCCTCTAGCATGCCATCTTTGCATCATTTCAGTGGTTTAGAACCACTTGTCATGTCATTTCAGTCCTCATGGTATGCTTGTATGCTTGCATTTCATGCCCCTTTCATGCTTTAAAAGGTTAGTGTTTCATGCTCCATGTTTGTGCCGTTGTGTATGCCTTTAGGATTAGATCATTTAGATGTCATCTAAGTAGTTTTTGGGGCTTACTCTTGCATGATTTAGGACTGTCTTAGTTCATTTTGGTCATTTTGCTTTATATGTCCTGTGGCCATGGTTTAAGGCTTTGGGCTTGCTTGCATGCTTAGCTTGTCTTGTTTACTTGGTTTGGCACCTTTATAACATGATTTTCAGAGCTTTCTATGCATGCCATTTGTCCATGTTTGCACCCTCTTAAGTGTGCTTGAGAGTTGTTTCTATATGCCTAAGTGTTGGTCCTTGTGTACATGCATGTTTGCATGTCATTTTGCCTCCATTCTTGAGCATTTTGGCCACTGTTTTGGGCTTAGTATAGAGCTGCCCAAATTAGTTTAAGCCACTCTTTACATGTTGCTATATGTCTTGCACTTTGCATGCTTTGATTGCATCATGTCTTGCATGTCCACTAGCTTGCATACTTGTTGATTGCTTGCTTATTTGCATTGCCATGTTGCATACTTAGTTCATATGCTTAGGTTGCATTTGGCATGCATGCTTAGCCTCTTGAGTTGAGTATGATAGAGGTTGAGCTCCTCGTTTGTTTATGTGCATTTCACTTGAAATCAAAGTGCATAACTTGGTCTCTTGGGCCATCACGCATGAAAATGAGCGATTGGTGGTCCGAGAACCGAGAACCATGTCCCTTTGAGTCATAAACATGATAAGGGATGTGTTGGTGCACACATTTGCTTGAAATGCATTGTTATGCCTTGTTTTGCCCTCTGCTGCTGTCAAAACAGGATTCTGCAGGAAGGTTTGGCCGGCCGGCCATCTTTAGTGCCGACCGACCAACAATTGATGGCCGGTGATCATTTCCTTTGGCCGGTGACCATTTCCCTTGGCTGGTGACCATTTCCCTTGGCCGGTGGTGTCTCAGGGTTCATAGAGTGCACCTTGGGAATTTTGCAATGATCAGAGAAGGAAAACAGTGTAGATAGAGGCAACTTGTGCATAGCAGTGGACTTCCGAGCGGAGCCGAGCACGCATTGCATTGGGCCCTCTTCCCGAGGCTGTTTACTATTTTATTAGATTAGTTAATTTGCTTAACTAGTTTAATTGATCTGTAATATTTAATTAGCTTGTAGGTTAGTTAAATCTGTATTATTCTTTCGGTCCCTCCGAGCGAGGGCATATTTGTAATAAGTGTGGGTGCGTGTATGTATGTCTTCCAACCCCCACTTCTTTCTCCCTTTTACTTACCTGCTTTGATGGTTAGTATTAGGGCATGTTTAATTTAGCATCCTTATGCTATACATGCGTGCATCATTCATCAGTATTGCATGCACCAGGCTCGGCGCATCATGCTAATTGCATTGTATTTCAATTCCAAATTGAATACGTGCTACTTGTTGCATCCCACATGCCATCCTAGGATTAGCCAAGCCTATTCTAGTGACATTCTGTATGCGTTGCATTAGCCATTTTAACCTGAACTTGGATCATGCATGATTGCTAACATGTTTATTGTTTTGGCTTGGAGTACACTGTAAGTGTTTTATGTTTTAGCATCCTTGCATGCGTGTGAGTGTTAACATGACAGCATGCTTACCATGTGGCTAGATGCTTATGTGATATAAATTGCTTGAATGCCTGTGGGTGAAGGTTGGATTGTTTGAGTTGGGATAACTCATTGAAATCCGTGTTTTAGCCTACTTGAGAGTAGCAAATCTTAAATCATTTTCCAAACAAACGGATGTGCAATGCTTCGTTCCAAATTAGGCGATCTAGTCTATACTTTTGTGTTGTGCGCATCACATAGTAAGATTAGCTAATTAATCGGAATAAGAACACATAGCGTTTTGAAAATAAGATATCATGATTAGTAGAGGCCGATCTTCGGATCGGGCGAGAGGGGGTGCTCATAGCTGACCTTCCCCAATCGTACCCAAGTTTCCGAGCTGAGGCAACTTTGGTGATTACGGACACGTGGCCCTAGGCAAACGAGTCAGGGTTTCCTAAATTCCCCCATAAAAAATATATAGGTGGCGACTCTGTATCTGGCAAAGCAGTCCATGTTTGGCACTTCTTTACAAAAATCTGTTTTCTCAAAACGATTTGTCGGATTTGGACTCTTTGGTTCAGATTAAGAACCGTGACAAATTGAGTCCGAACTGTAGCACAGAGGCCCTCACCCGGGGCGCGTCTACAGGGATGACCTCTGAGAGCGGGTGGTCGAAGACCTCGAGTTCGGAAGCAATATAGTGATAGGGACTCTGACTCATTATCCCCAGAGCCCAAAAAGAAGGGACGACTTGAAACTACCCGCTCCTCTGAAGAGAGTCCACGTGTAAGGCATAAGTGAAGACGAAATGGTTCGGGTGAAGAAGACCAGCACGATCCCTTCGTGCGACAGATCGCAAAGGCAGCGCTACCCAAGAAATTCAAAGCTCCGTCGTTCACCCTTTACGACGGGAAATCGGACCCCACTGATCATATCCGTCATTATAAGCAAGCCATGACGCTGCATGTAGACGGCGAGGCTCTCATGTGCAGAATATTTCCAAGCAGTTTAGGGCCATTAGCCGTCAGATGGTATTATAAGTTGGAGCCGGCGTCGATTAAGAGTTTCCATCAACTACAGAAATCCTTTAGGGCAAGATTTATCACCAACGAGGTCCAGCCGAAGCAAGCCAACTCTCTTTGGGCAATGCAGATCCAGCCGGGAGAAACCTTACGAGCGTATTCGGCGCGCTATTGGGAATGCTTTAATCTTGTCGATGATGCTTGCAATGAATCCATGGCCATTACCGCCTTTAAAATGGGTTTTCATCCTGATAGTGCTCTCCGCAGTTCCTTGACTAGAAGACCCCCCAAATAGTCTGGTCGTTGATGAAGAAAGTTGAGGAATACTGCAAAGTGGAAGATGACGCCTTGCGGGTTAAAGTCGGAAACATGGCCAACAAGATGGCCCCTTCTGAAATTGCTCAGCCGTTAAATTCTGTACCACCTCAGAGCCCTAAACCACGGCATCGGGCTAAACGAGACAAGAAATGGGATTCTCTCTGATCAAGCGACCAATGCCCCCACGAAGCAAATGAACAGCTACAAGTCGATAGCAGGCGCACAAGGCGCATAGACAAAAAATATACGGAGTTGTTAGAGCCGATCAGCGCAGTAATGTCCAAAGTCCAACACCTTCTGTTCTTCAAATGGCCGTCCAAAATGGTGGGACCTCCCGACACGAGAAGATGGGATAGGCGGTGCGAGTATCACAAGGATCACGGCCATGATACTAAGAGTTGTTATGCATTGAAGGATCACCTGGAGGAATTTGTACAAGATGGTCGGCTACAACAGTACGTCCGAAAAGGCAACTCAACCAAAGCAATATCCTTACGACAGGATTCACTTCACTCGGCGTGATCCAATGATATACAGCCTGCCAATGTCATCCGTAGTGCATACAATTCAGTCGAATCCCGACCCTCAAAATCAACTCACTCCGACTAAACGGCCCATCAAGCTGCGAGCATTGCTTTCGATGATTCAAATTTGGCCGAAGTGACACTTCTCCACATCGATTCCTTGGTAATCGAGTTACGTGTAAACCGATTCACCGTTGAGCGCATACTCATTGATCCGAGGAGCACATTAGAAGTTATGTATTACAAGACATTCACCAAACTCGGCTTCTGCGAATCGGATCTTTCTCTCAGCTCCTTATCTATTATTTGGCTTCAATGCTAATCCAGAATACCCGTTGGGGAAAATCACACTACCCATTCGAGCAGGCTCCCGAACAGTGGATGTGGAATTCTTGGTCGTCAAGCTGCCATCGCCGTATAATCTCATCATGGGGCGAACTTGGTTGCATACTATGCAGGCCGTGCCAAGCACCTATCATCAACTGCTATGCTTCCCGACAGAACGCGGCATTGAGCAAATCTATGGCTCCCAAAAATTGGCACAAGCATGTTATCTCCTTGCTGGAAAGACGCCAAAAGAGTTGCAAGTGAATTCTATGGAGGTGCCGGATCGAGAGAGCCTCGACGATGTTGGGCGGCTCCCAAGTGAAAAGGCCACGGAAGCTCTAGATTGAGTTGAAATTGACGGAAACCCAGACAGGTTCTTCATGGTCGGCGCCTCCCTGAATCAAGCCGACAGGCAGCAGCTAATTTCCTTCCTGCTCGGCAACCTTGATGTATTTGTGTGGACTCCATATGAGATGCCGGGTGTAGATCCGTCTGTTTCACAGCACCATTTAAATGTTGACCCTAAATGCAAGCCGATTATTCAGAAAAGCCGGCGGTCAGCCGCAGAGCACACTGCCGCCGTTGTTGAAGAGGCTAACCAGTTGCTTGATGCCGGGCAATCAGGGAAGTGACCTACCCTACATGGCTCTCGAATACTGTGGTTGTGAAGAAGAAAAATGGGACTTGGTGAGTCTGCGTTGATTTCACGGACCTAAACAAAGCCTGCCCCAAGGATTATTTTCCCCTTCCCAGAATAGACCAACTTGTAGATGCGACGACACACCATCAGCATATGAGCTTCCTCGATGCTTACAGAGGCTACCATCAAATTGCCATGCATCCGGAGGACCAAGACAAACTGCATTCCTCACCCCAAGAGGAACCTATTGCTATAAAGTTATGCCTTTTGGGCTGAAGAATGCAGGGGCAACTTACCAAAGACTAGTCACTGCCATGTTCAAGGAGCAACTCGACCACACTATGGAAGTGTACATTGACGATATGATGGTCAAGTCCAAAGAAGAGCAAACTTATCTAGCCGATCTGGAAGAGACATTCGGCATTTTACGCAGATACAAAATGAAGCTGAACGCTTCCAAATGTGTGTTTAGGATTGGCTCTGGAAAATTCTTGGGTTACATTGTTGTAGACACCCCATTTTTGACCGACCTTAAGACTCAGACGTCACCGATTGAGCGCTTGGTGATGTTGCATATTGTGCTCGTTCTGAGGTTGCGGAGTCCCGGCTACGAGCCTTGCCTCTGGACTTCCGGACTCTCTTTGCTTTGCCTCAGTTTGCGAACCAGGCTCGGTTTCCTCTTCCTGAGGGAGGGAGAGGTCTAATAGATCATCTCTCAGTGGCCGTAGGCTACGTTTTGTGGTCACAGGCCATTTTTCCCATTTCGGAGCCCAGTTCCCGGTTTTCGGAACCGTCAGGCCGTGTGCCTCGATTCGGGACTGCCTAACCATCTCCGATTGCCCAGTTTTTGGCATGTATCCTATTTACTCCCTTTCGAGGCACCTGTGGTCCGAGAGACCAACTTCGTGGTCGAGCACCACTCCCGGTGCCTAACAGCCCACTTTCGGGGCCTCGAACTGCGTGTTTTGGCTCCCGAACATTCATTATACATTTTTGGGCTCCGACCCAAACTTGAGATGGTCATATTTTGAGGTCCTTTTCATGTTTGATTAAGGACCTTTTGTTGTTTGACATCTCCATATACCACTTGCTTCTTTACCCCTCATTTTCCCCTTTTCTTGCACGGTATTTTAGGCGTACTTGTGGGCTGTGTTGGACTTGGTCGTAAACTACAAAGTGTCTTATTTTGAGCCCCTCTTCAACTTTGTTGAAGGGCTCTCGGCCATTTGAGACCCGCAGCTATCACTTACCCCTTTAGCTCACCTTTTGGCCATTTTGGGGGGAAATTTGAATTTCATTTCCCCCCCCCATTTTTCCCCCTCTTTTCTACACGTTTTTTGCCTATATATGCAGCATCCCAGGTCTGTAAAAAGGGTTAGAACACTTTTGTTGGAGCTCCTATATTATATCTCCCTCTCTCTATAATTCCAAGCTTCAAAATCCTTAAGTTCCTACACCCATTTACACTATAACCCATAGCATCACTCCTCCTTACTCCATTCCAGCAGATTGAGGGTCATTTCCAGAGGCTAGGAGCTCTTCTTCTTGGTTCAAAGGTTGCTAAAGTTTGGTTCTACAAGGGTGAGTCCCATTTCCCTTTTTCTTGCATTTTTTTGTTCCATTTCTTAGGCCTATTTGCTTGTTGTTTCAAGCTCCGACCAAAACTGAAAAGGTCATTTTTTTGAGCTATATTCCATGTTTCATTAAGAGCTCATTACAGTTTGAAGCTTCATTTTGACACTTTCTTCATTATCCTCTTGTAGGCCTTTATTTTGCACGATTCTTTTAGCCTATGTGTGATCTGTTTTTGAGCATGATGTAAACTGTAGTTAGGCTTATTTTGAGCCCTTCTTCAACATTGAAGAAGGGCTCAACACTGTTGGGGACCTCCATGTATGACCTACTTCATTACCCCTCTTTGGTCCCCATTTTTGCATGTTTTTTTAGCCTATCATGCTTCTGTTTTTCGGCCATGATGAGAACTAAAAGTGGCCATATTTTGACCCCCTTGACATGTTTCATTAAGGGTCTTTGGCTGTTTGATGCATGTTTTGTATACTTCATGTTATAGCCCTTGGTTGGCCTTAATCTTGCATTGCATCTTTAGCATGTTTTGTATACTGTTTTGGGACTTGTCATCTACTGTGGGTAGTCATATTTTTGACCCCTATTCAGTGTTGTAGAAGGGTCTTTTTCTGTTTGGGCTTTGCATCTACCACTTGCTTCTTGCCTTGCCCCTTGCGGAGCCATTTTTGTATGCCATTTTAGCCCTACCTGCGCTTGCTGTTTGACCATGCTTTGTACTGTAAAAATGTTTGTCTCGGGGCTGTCTTGCTTCTTTATTCACACTTCGTGTGCAAATAATGCATGTATTGCATAGTTGTAGGCCATTTCATATGCCTAATTTTGAGTTTCGGGATGCGTCTCATGTATCGGGTGCCATATTGACATGATTCGGGGCTGTTAAGCATTATGTTTCAGTGATTGAAATTCATATGTTTGTATGCCATGATCCATGCCTTGCCATACCTTGTTAGAGTGGCATTCGTGCCTTAGGTCCGGTCCTCGGTTTGCGTGCATACGTGCACGCATTTCGAGCGTCCCATTTTCATCTTATGGCCTCTCATGTGAGTGTGGCTGAGGTCCACTCACATTGGTATAAGTCCATCTTGCATTGTGTATGCCATGTCTCAATGCGTTGTGCATGTTATGTTGTTAGCATTGTGTGTGCCATGTAGTTGCATTGCATGTTCATATGTTTGCATGCCCATGTTGCATACTAGATCACATGCCTAGGTTGCATTGCATTGGCATGCATGCCTTGCCTCTTGATCAAGTGATAGAGGTTGGGCTTTATGTGTTTGTTTGATTTGCATGACATTTGAAATCAAAGTGCATACTTGGTTTCTTGGGCCATCACGCATCGAAATGCGCAATTGGTGGTCCGAGTATCAAGGAACATACCCTTTGAGTCAAAATCATGATAAGGGATGTGTTGGTGCACACATTTGCTAGAAATTTCACGCCATACACTGTCTGTCTGTTGTTGCTGTCAAAATTGTCCTCTGCAGGAATTTTCTGCCGACCGGCAGTATAGAGTGCCGACCGGCACTTTATGGGTAGTCGATAACCTCTCAAGCAGCCGGTGGTCATTTTAAATGGCCAGTGGCCATTCCATCCAGCCGGTGGTGTACAACAGAATGCAAGGAAGGTGTTCTGGGACTTTGGCAATTTTTGGAGAGACAGGGCAGTAAGAACAGAGACAGCAGTGGTATAGTGCGGATTTTCCGGGCAAGTCAGATTCGAGCATGCATCATTCGCGCATCTCGAGGCAGGGCTGAGGCCCCTTTCTTTTTTATATATTGAATTTAATTGATAATTAGAAATTTTGTAATAATTCATTTATTCTGTATTTGGACTGTACTATTTGGGACTGTATATTCTTTTGGCCCCTTCGTGTGAGGGCATATTTGTAATAAGTGTGGGTGTGTGTGTGTATGTCTTCCAACCCCCACTTCTTTCTCTCTTTCACTTACCTGCTTTTAATGGTTAGTATTAGGGCACGTTTATTTTAGCATACCTTATGCAATGCCTGCGTGCATCCATGCATTTGTTAACATGCACCGGGCTCACGCGCATCATACTAACATCGCATCTTCATACTAAATGCATTGTGTATTTCAATTCCAAGTTGAATACATGTTAGCTGTAGCATTCCATATGCCATGTTTAGAATAGCCGAGCCTGCTATAGTTTGCATCTTTGCATGTGTTGCATTAGGCAATTCTGTGTATCTAGGATCATGCATGGATTCTAATGAGCTTTTGTTTTGGCTTAGAGTACTCGGTGAGTTTTATGCTTTAGCATCCTTGCATGCGTGTGAGTGATTGCCATGAATAGCATGCTTACCATGAGGCTAAATGCTTATGTGATATAAATGCCTTGAATGCCTGTGGGGGGAGGTTGAGTTACTTGGATTGGAACAATTCATCAAATGTGTGTTTTTAAGCCCACTAGATAGTGGCAAAATCATGTTTTTTAAAGCCCACCTGAGGGTGGCAAATCCGCGTCTTAGCCTACTTGTGGGTAGCACCATCAAACCATTTTCACAACAAACATGAAATGTTTTGTTCCAATTCAGGCGATTCAGTCTATACTTGTATGCTGTGCGCATCACATAGTAACCTAGGCTAATAACTGGAATAAGAACTCACAATGTTTTCAAAAACAGATATCATGGTTAGTAGAGGCCGGTCTTTGACCGGGCGAGCGGGGGTGCTCACGAAGTGACCTTCCCCAATCGTACCCAAGTTCCCGAGCCGAGGCAACTTTGGTGATGACGGACGCGTGGCCTTTTGGCACCGAGTCAGGGTTTCCTAAATTTCCCCATTATAAAATATTTAGGTGGCGACTCTGTATCTGGCGAAGCAGTCCATGTTTGGCACTTCTTTCAAAAAATCTGTTTTCAAAACGATTTGCCAGATTTGGACTCTTTAGTTCAAGATTAAGAACCGTGACATTTGAGTCCTTCGAACTGTAGTGACCCAATATCGAACCAGAACGGGGGGGACTCGCACTCCTTTTCCCCGGATGCGTTCGGGGACGTCTACAGTTTCTGGCGACTCTGCTGGGGATTTAGAGAACTTGACTCGAACTCGTGATATCTGGTTTTGACTACACTTGTGTGTTTCTTTGCATTGCATTTGCATTGGTGCACCTAGGACACCGTGTTTGCCATCTGCCATTCCTGAACGGTTTGCCGGAGGCTTGTCTTGTCAAGGCATGACCATAAGGCTGACAGGTTATGGGCTCTGACAGCATGGGAACACAAACCCCGGTTTTACCGGGGCACCCTTTTTGACCATTCGACCTAGTGCATAGTCGAATCCATAGTGACCATTCCAAACTAAGACAGGTTGCTCACCCGATGTTAGGTTGTTTGAAACCGCTGCGTGCGTAGTGAAACCCTAGCTCCTGACAAAATAGGACAGGGAAACCCTACCCCAACATAGGGGTGTATTGGCTCTCATTTACTTGCTATGTGCTTTTAGAGTGTATCTTTACAAGGAATGCATATACTAGTTTGCGAGTCTGGGTATCCGGCCTGCGGGCACCAGTATCAGTATTTTGAGAATCAGTTATATCTGCGGGTATCAGATTCAGATTTGGGGCAGTGATTTCGGGAACAGTGATCAGTAATAGAATACAGTCGTTCAGCTTCGCTCGTATCCATTCCAGTGAAGTTGAGCTGAGATGCTGTATGTTTTCTCTTTTGCTAGGTAGTTCTGGAATCATAGCTTCAGAAGGCTCTACTATCCCTCGGGTACATTGGATTTGTGCTGATAGACTTTGTCAGGTCAGAGACTCAGTCCAAGGGTAATCACAGCCAGAGAGGGCCTGTCAGACATAGACCACCAGTACAACAGCTACCAGATCAGTGATCTTTGAGGAGTCAGGTTGAGATTTCCGAGCCTACTGCAGAAATAGATATACCGGCTGCTCAGTTAGACCAGGGCAATATGTCGAGTTTGGAAGAGATGGTGCGCCAACTCCAGGATAGTATGAAAGCTATGCAGCAAGACGCTGTCCGTCAAGCGGAATTCGCCAAACAACAGGCTGTGGTCATGGCCCAACAGGCAGAGCTAATAACCAAGCTACAGCAGCAAGCCGGGGCATCTGCTTCGCATCAGGCTCCTCCCCCACCAAGGTTTCCGATACCCGAGGGGACGCCAATGTCCAAAATGTCCAAAATGTCCAAGAGGATACAGACTTTCCAACGGGCCAGCTCCCCCCCAATTCTACCGCAACTATCCAAGGCGCCCACGCCTATTAATGTACCGGACTCTCCTTTGAGTTAGAAGCGGACCCCACAGCGCTGAAGCTGAGTAAGTTGGAAAAAATGTTTAAGAAATCCCAAGGAGTAAAGTCCATCCCGGACATTGAGGACGGGTACACCGACTCAGCTGTAACTCTGCCGGACAGGTTCAAGATGCCTCACATCGACCGTTTTGACGGGTCGGGAGATCCCATGGTCCACCTGAGTTTGTTTTCAGATGTTCTGCGCCCGATGGGCTTGACAAGATTACAGAAGCTCTCCCTTTTTGGCAGGACCCTGTCGGGTATTACGGCCATCTGGTATGCCAAATTGGAGGATTCAGTTAAACGAAGCTGGGAGGAGATGGCCGAGGCCTTCGTCGCACAATATTCATACAATACCCAAATCGAGATTACGACCCGTGATCTGAGACGACGAGGCAGGAGCCTAAGGAGAGCTTCTCAGAATTCGTGGCCCGCTGGAGGGCCAAGGCCTCAATGATGACCGTTAGGCAACGGATAAGGATCAGATACGGATGGTTGTGCGCAACCTCCAGCCCAAACTAATGCAGAAAATGATCGTGCTCCCCTTCCCTACCTTTTCAGATTTGCATGAGATGGGAGTACAGATCGAGGATGCTATGAAACAGGGCCTCATTGACCAGGAAAGGAGCAGCCCAGGAGGGCATTTACCCGCAGTTCGAATGCGACCACCAGCGGTGACGCAGCTGCAAGATCTTCCGAAGTGGGCATGGTCGCCACCACCACACCAAGAGCAGCCACCCCCTTTGTTGGTGCATCCACTTCAAACCCCCGAACTTCAGACTATCTACCCCGAGGCAAGAGGGTTTTCACTCCACTCTATATGTCTTTGTCTAAAGCCTGGGGTCCTACTCAGGAAAGGACATCTGAAACCGTTGGAACAACGGCCTCTACCCGATCCTCTCCCTCCAAAGCATGACCCGACTAAGTACTGTGCTTTCCATCAACAAACCGGTCATGACACCGACAGTTGCGTCCGTCTCCGCCACGAGATACAAAATTTGATGGACAACGGGGTCATCCTCCCGCCGAGCTCAGCAAAGTCTATCGACACTGGGTCAGTGAACTTGGGGGATAATGTTATGTGAATGGGGGATGAACCACCTGCGAATGGCGCTCAGATTACTCCAGCTGTGGTGAATGGCATGCACTGTTTTGAGCAATGTACAAGTGCTGTTAATTTTGCATTCTGACTTGGGTATTGGGTCAGTTTTGTTGTTTTGTTTTGAGTCTGTCTTTTTGTTTTGAGTCCGTCTCTTTTGTTTTGGGTCTGTCTTGTTGTATCGAGTCAGTCCTGTTGTATAGGAGTCGGGTGATTCTGGGGGTGTTACCTCGGGCGTCACCATTTTGTTTTGCGTTTGTCTTTTTGTTTTGTTTTGAGTCTGTTTCTGCCAGGGAGCCAGTTATGCCAACAGATTTTGAATGAAACAGCATTGATTTTCACATTCTTGTGCTCGCTTCTGCCTTGTGCCAGTTGTGCCAGAAGTTCTGAATGAAATGGCAGTGCATTCCACCTCCTCTCTTGTGCTTTGAAGTCATTGTATTGACCTAAGTTTTTCAAAACCTTTTTGAACACTGCGGTAAAAACGAAGAGGGAGGAATTCCTCGGGATTTGCAAAACTTTGATCAAACTAAGAGAAAGAGAGGCGCGCTAAGCCCTTAATGAATGAAATCATGCTTGTTAGTGTGAGTACTGGGAAGGATCCTAGCTTGATCCAGATTGGTTCTACACTGTCTTCAGCGCGAGCGATTTGTCGCTTTCTTAAAAACTTTCAAAAAAATGTTTTGCGCGGTCCTACGAAGACCTGTGTAGAATCGCTCTTGAGATTTTACAGCTTAGGATCGCTCTCAGCCTCGAGACTTGACCCCTCACTTTCAAACCTTGAACTGGAATTCAGAATGTTCAACGGTCAACTACAATGTGAGGCCTGTGTGGCCAGATTTGAAGCAGCCCTCGAACAAGAGGCACCAAAGTCAGATCAAGGAGATCAGACCTCATCAGAAGAAGGTTGCGAAGCCAAATCAGAAGCACCCCTCAAACTAGGGGCAAAAATATCCGATGTGCTCGAAGAGCCGAAGATGGATCCTTCTGCGAATCAATACAGCAGTCATTTTCCTGGATTCAGATGACTTCAGGATCTCAAAACCATTTGGCATGGACCTGTTACACTTTTATCCTTTGAGAGGCTCGCTGGGCCGAAAACCTGGAAGGGCGACCCAGGCAAAAGTTAGAGCAAGAAAAGATATATACGAAAAGCAAAAAAAAAAGAAAAAGAAGAAAGAGAAAAAAGAAGAAAAGCAAAAAAGAAAAAAAAAGAAAAAAAAAGAAAAAGAAAAAGAAAAGAAAGAAGAAAAGAATTGAAAAGAAAAGAAAACAGAAGCTCGCAAGGTCGAAAACCCGCAACGGGCGCCTTGGCAAAAGTTAGAGCCTAAAAGGGAGAGGTTAATACCGAGTGTACCTTACCCCCGAACTACGTAAGGCTTGATTCCCATCTTTGGATACGTAGGCAACTTCATCCTGAAGTCCAGCCGTAAAACACTTCAATTTGATTGTGCCCATGTAATGGTTTTGATCATCTTCGTCTTCTCTGTATCTGAGGATTTGGTTGTGTTCGTCACTCTGAGGACTGACTACATGCGCTGCGGTGCCATTCAAACAAGGGGCAACTTTCCGTTGCCATTCAATACGGTGCGGTGCCGTTCAAACAAGGGGCAACTTTCCGTTGCCATGCAGCTCCCCTCCAGCAAGGGGCAATTTTCCTTCGAATCTGAGGTTGTGCATCTCGAGAGTGGGTTCTATGCTCGTTGAGCAGTGGCCGTTTGCAAAAATAGCTTTTGAGAATTTTTACTGAGGTTGACTAATTTTTCGAAAATTGTTTCATCTTTTCCAAAAACTGGACCATTTCTTGGACCCAAAAAAGGAAAATTTTCAGTGCTCATAGCCTAACTTGCATGTTTTTAAATCAAAAATCGAACAAGCATGTTGATCTAACTCTCATTTTGGTCAAAACTGTTTTAGTGGAAAGCAAAAACAAAAAATGGTCAAAATGATGAACTAGGGGCGCAGTCGAGTCAGGAGTTCTGTCTTTTCCCCTTTGTCAAAATACTTGCCAAGAAGGGCACTCTACCTACCAGAAAAGGCACAACTGAAGGGCACAACAAAAGGCTGAAAGCTCTCACATCCTCCGAGCAACGAGGTATCAAGCCAAGTGCGAAGCACGAACTGGAATGAGACCAGAGATTCCACTCCCTCATCTGGACAGATCTGATCACGTCCGAACTCCAAGTAGGGCATCATCAATCGATGTCAGCTACAGATTTGCTACACACCCAGTTGTAGCACAGCCCCTCTGTGGGAGAAACTCACTAGCTGCGTGCAAAAGAAAAAGAATCTAGCTGAGTGCTAGGGGCGAGAGCCTTCAACTTGCTGTTTATCCATCAAACACCCAGGGGAGGGATTGAAAAATGAGAGATTGAAGAATAGAGAGATGTGCGATGAGAGGAAAAGTGAGAAAAAGGGCTTTTTCAAAAAAACAGAGCTTGAGGGCTGAGTGATGTGAAAACCACAAATAAGAAGAGGGTGGGAAACACTACCCGGTGAAACAGGCTCCCTGTGCACGTCTGAGTGTCGTGTCTTTTTGTTTTATCTCGTTTCTTGTTTTGAGTCGTTTCGAGTGTTACTCGATGTGTCTAGGTTGTGTGCCTTTTATTTCCTTGTTGAGTCGTTTTGCTGTGTTCAGTCGTAGGCTCAATACCTGGTCGAAAAACTCATCTCTCAATTTCAAAAATAAAATTGTTTTGTGCTCAGAGTGCTGTGCCATTCTCCACATTTGTGCAAAAAAGGAATTTGTTCTTTCGAAAACTGCGGGGTTTAACCCAGGTCATGTGAGAACAGTGAAACAAGGACCTATCTGAAGCTATGTGGGTTCCAAACTGCAAAGCAAAAGAAAAGAGGAAAATCGAAGCATCTGAGTGTGTTTCACCTTCAGCGAATTCTGAGATTGTATTCCGGATGTACCTCTTCAGACCTTGCCAGTGTTCCGAAGAATGAGCGTGCCTCTATCCCAAGTGTAAGCCTGCTTCAAGTCAGAATGGCAATTAAAGCAGCAACAGATGTTATCTCTCTCTAATATGAACAGGGTGTGCCCGTTTTTGAGCTGAATGTGTTGCAAACCCCTCCGAAAGGTAAATCGGAGGTCGCGTTTTTATCTGGTCTCGTTAAGGCTTGTATTCCCTTATTCGGCATTTTGTTTCAAATATGCGTTGTCACGCACATTCCACTTGCATTGTTATGCATCCTTCCACCCGCATTGTTATGCACTTCTCATGCTTGCATTGTGATGCACGTTCCAATTGCATTGTTATGCACCCACTTCACTAGCATTGTTATACCCATTCATTGCATTGATTATGCACATCTATCTCGCATTGTTATGCTCATTACTTGCATTGTTATGCACACTTCACCTGCATTGTTATGCACCTTTTCACTTGCAATTATCATTCTTTCTCCTCGCGCGTGCGACGGGTTAGACCTCTTCGGTTAAAAGTGTTCGGAATACGTTCCAATACTTACACCATTCTGAAACACTGGGATACGTCCCTATGTTTCTCCCTCTTCGGTTAAAAGTGTTCGGAATACGTTCCAATGCTTACACCATTCTGAAACACCGGGATACGTCCCTATGTTTCTCCCTCTTCGGTTAAAAGTGTTCGGAATACGTTCCAATGCTTACACCATTCTGAAACACCGGGATACGTCCCTATGTTTCTCTCTCTTCGGTTAAAAGCGTTTGGAATACGTTCCAATACTTACACCATTCTGAAACACCGGGATACGTCCCTATGTCTCTCCCTCTTCGGTTAAAAGTGTTCGGAATACGTTCCAATGCTTACACCATTCTGAAACACCGGGATGCGTCCCTATATTTCACATTCCTTGCAGAACACCGGGATACGTCCCTACGTTTCTCCTCTCTTTGTGAAACACCGGGATACGTCCCTATATTTCACATTCCTTGCGGAACACCGGGATACGTCCCTAAGTTTCTCTCTCTTTTCGAAACACCGAGATACGTCCCTATGTTTCTCTTGCCTTTCCGAAACACCGGGATACGTCCCTATGTTTCACATTCCTTGCGGAACACCGGGATACGTCCCTATGTTTCACATTCCTTACGAAACACCGGGATACGTCCCTATGTTTCACATTCCTTACAAAACACCGGGATACGTCCCTATGTTTCACATTCCTTGCGAAACACCAGGATACGTCCCTATGTTTCTCATTCCTTGCGGAACACCGGGATACGTCCCTATGTTTCACATTCCTTGCAGAACACCAGGATACGTCCTTATGTTTCTCCTTCCTCCTGAAACACTGGGATACGTCCCTATGTTTCTCCTTCTTTTCTAACCACTGGGATACGTCCCTAATCTTGTGGGATACGTCCCTAACCTGTGGGATACGTCCCTAATCTTTGGGATACGTCCCTAACCTCTGGGATACGTCCCTAATCTCTGAGATACGTCCCTAACCTGTGGGATACGTCCCTAACCTTTGGGATACGTCCCTAATCTTTGGGATACGTCTCTAACCTTTGGGATACGTCCCTAATCTTTGGGATACGTCCCTAACCTCTGGGATACGTCCCTAATCTCTGGGATACGTCCCTAAATCTTGGGATACGTCCCTAAACCTTGGGATACGTCCCTAAACACCGGGATACGTCCCCTTGTTTCTCCATCTTTGGTTAAGAGCATCTGGAATACGTTCCAATGCTTACCTTTCCGAAACACCGGGATACGTCCCTATGTTTCTTTGCATGATCATAAGTTATGTTCGGCTTCTTGCATTATCATTTGCATTTTGCCCCTGCCTGCGGGCACATCTTTGTCTATCTTGTCTGCTTTGTCTAAGTCTTCGGCCTTGTCAAAAATGGGTCGTCTCTGGGCTTTGACATTCACTCCCGTCATTCTTATGACTTTCGAGTTCTGTCAAAGAGGGGCAACTGTAGACACCCCATTTTTGACCGACCTTAAGACTCAGACGTCACCGATTGAGCGCTTGGTGATGTTGCATATTGTGCTCGTTCTGAGGTTGCGGAGTCCCGGCTACGAGCCTTGCCTCTGGACTTCCGGACTCTCTTGTGCTTTGCCTCAGTTTGCGAACCAGGCTCGGTTTCCTCTTCCTGAGGGGAGGGAGAGGTCTAATAGATCATCTCTCAGTGGCCGTAGGCTACGTTTTGTGGTCACAGGCCATTTTTCCCATTTCGGAGCCCAGTTCCCGGTTTTCGGAACCGTCAGGCCGTGTGCCTCGATTCGGGACTGCCTAACCATCTCCGATTGCCCCAGTTTTTGGCATGTATCCTATTTACTCCCTTTCGAGGCACACTGTGGTCCGAGAGACCAACTTCGTGGTCGAGCACCACTCCCGGTGCCTAACAGCCCACTTTCGGGGCCTCGAACTGCGTGTTTTGGCTCCCGAACATTCATTATACATTTTTGGGCTCCGACCCGAACTTGAGATGGTCATATTTTGAGGTCCTTTTCATGTTTGATTAAGGACCTTTTGTTGTTTGACATCTCCATATACCACTTGCTTCTTTACCCCTCATTTTTCCCCTTTTCTTGCACGGTATTTTAGGCGTACTTGTGGGCTGTGTTGGACTTGGTCGTAAACTACAAAGTGTCTTATTTTGAGCCCCTCTTCAACTTTGTTGAAGGGCTCTCGGCCATTTGAGACCCGCAGCTATCACTTACCCCTTTAGCTCACCTTTTGGCCATTTTGGGGGGAAATTTGAATTTCATTTCCCCCCCCATTTTTCCCCCTCTTTTCTACACGTTTTTTGCCTATATATGCAGCATCCCAGGTCTGTAAAAAGGGTTAGAACACTTTTGTTGGAGCTCCTATATTATATCTCTCTCTCTATAATTCCAAGCTTCAAAATCCTTAAGTTCCTACACCCATTTACACTATAACCCATAGCATCACTCCTCCTTACTCCATTCCAGCAGATTGAGGGTCATTTCCAGAGGCTAGGAGCTCTTCTTCTTGGTTCAAAGGTTGCTAAAGTTTGGTTCTACAAGGGTGAGTCCCATTTTCCCTTTTTCTTGCATTTTTTTGTTCCATTTCTTAGGCCTATTTGCTTGTTGTTTCAAGCTCCGACCAAAACTGAAAAGGTCATTTTTTTGAGCTATATTCCATGTTTCATTAAGAGCTCATTACAGTTTGAAGCTTCATTTTGACACTTGCTTCATTATCCTCTTGTAGGCCTTTATTTTGCACGATTCTTTTAGCCTATGTGTGATCTGTTTTTGAGCATGATGTAAACTGTAGTTAGGCTTATTTTGAGCCCTTCTTCAACATTGAAGAAGGGCTCAACACTGTTGGGGACCTCCATGTATGACCTACTTCATTACCCCTCTTTGGTCCCCATTTTTGCATGTTTTTTTAGCCTATCATGCTTCTGTTTTTCGGCCATGATGAGAACTAAAAGTGGCCATATTTTGACCCCCTTGACATGTTTCATTAAGGGTCTTTGGCTGTTTGATGCATGTTTTGTATACTTCATGTTATAGCCCTTGGTTGGCCTTAATCTTGCATTGCATCTTTAGCATGTTTGTATACTGTTTTGGGACTTGTCATCTACTGTGGGTAGTCATATTTTTGACCCCTATTCAGTGTTGTAGAAGGGTCTTTTTCTGTTTGGGCTTTGCATCTACCACTTGCTTCATTGCCTCCCTTGCGGAGCCATTTTTGTATGCCATTTTAGCCCTACCTGCGCTTGCTGTTTGACCATGCTTTGTACTGTAAAAATGTTTGTCTCGGGGCTGTCTTGCTTCTTTATTCACACTTCGTGTGCAAATAATGCATGTATTGCATAGTTGTAGGCCATTTCATATGCCTAATTTTGAGTTTCGGGATGCGTCTCATGTATCGGGTGCCATATTGACATGATTCGGGGCTGTTAAGCATTATGTTTCAGTGATTGAAATTCATATGTTTGTATGCCATGATCCATGCCTTGCCATACCTTGTTAGAGTGGCATTCGTGCCTTAGGTCCGGTCCTCGGTTTGCGTGCATACGTGCACGCATTTCGAGCGTCCCATTTTCATCTTATGGCCTCTCATGTGAGTGTGGCTGAGGTCCACTCACATTGGTATAAGTCCATCTTGCATTGTGTATGCCATGTCTCAATGCGTTGTGCATGTTATGTTGTTAGCATTGTGTGTGCCATGTAGTTGCATTGCATGTTCATATGTTTGCATGCCCATGTTGCATACTAGATCACATGCCTAGGTTGCATTGCATTGGCATGCATGCCTTGCCTCTTGATCAAGTGATAGAGGTTGGGCTTTATGTGTTTGTTTGATTTGCATGACATTTGAAATCAAAGTGCATACTTGGTTTCTTGGGCCATCACGCATCGAAATGCGCAATTGGTGGTCCGAGTATCAAGGAACATACCCCTTTGAGTCAAAATCATGATAAGGGATGTGTTGGTGCACACATTTGCTAGAAATTTCACGCCATACACTGTCTGTCTGTTGTTGCTGTCAAAATTGTCCTCTGCAGGAATTTTCTGCCGACCGGCAGTATAGAGTGCCGACCGGCACTTTATGGGTAGTCGATAACCTCTCAAGCAGCCGGTGGTCATTTTAAATGGCCAGTGGCCATTCCATCCAGCCGGTGGTGTACAACAGAATGCAAGGAAGGTGTTCTGGGACTTTGGCAATTTTTGGAGAGACAGGGCAGTAAGAACAGAGACAGCAGTGGTATAGTGCGGATTTTCCGGGCAAGTCAGATTCGAGCATGCATCATTCGCGCATCTCGAGGCAGGGCTGAGGCCCCTTTCTTTTTTATATATTGAATTTAATTTGATAATTAGAAATTTTGTAATAATTCATTTATTCTGTATTTGGACTGTACTATTTGGGACTGTATATTCTTTTGGCCCCTTCGT
This sequence comes from Camellia japonica, assembly GCA_030407325.1. NCBI lineage: Eukaryota > Viridiplantae > Streptophyta > Magnoliopsida > Ericales > Theaceae > Camellia > Camellia japonica. Next base: position 19,584 of record JAPPVO010005712.1, on the reverse strand, counting down.
GTGAGGGCATATTTGTAATAAGTGTGGGTGTGTGTGTGTATGTCTTCCAACCCCCACTTCTTTCTCTCTTTCACTTACCTGCTTTTAATGGTTAGTATTAGGGCACGTTTATTTTAGCATACCTTATGCAATGCCTGCGTGCATCCATGCATTTGTTAACATGCACCGGGCTCGGCGCATCATACTAACTGCATTTGTATTTCAATTCCAAGTTGAATACATGTTAGCTGTAGCATTCCATATGCCATGTTTAGAATAGCCGAGCCTGCTATAGTTTGCATCTTTGCATGTGTTGCATTAGGCAATTCTGTGTATCTAGGATCATGCATGGATTTCTAATGAGCTTTTGTTTTGGCTTAGAGTACTCGGTGAGTTTTATGCTTTAGCATCCTTGCATGCGTGTGAGTGATTGCCATGAATAGCATGCTTACCATGAGGCTAAATGCTTATGTGATATAAATGCCTTGAATGCCTGTGGGTGGAGGTTGAGTTACTTGGATTGGAACAATTCATCAAATGTGTGTTTTAAGCCCACTAGATAGTGGCAAAATCATGTTTTCTAAGCCCACCTGAGGGTGGCAAATCCGCGTCTTAGCCTACTTGTGGGTAGCACCATCAAACCATTTTCAAACAAACAAACATGAAATGTTTTGTTCCAATTCAGGCGATTCAGTCTATACTTGTATGCTGTGCGCATCACATAGTAACCTAGGCTAATAACTGGAATAAGAACTCACAATGTTTTCAAAAACAGATATCATGGTTAGTAGAGGCCGGTCTTTGACCGGGCGAGCGGGGGTGCTCACGAAGTGACCTTCCCCAATCGTACCCAAGTTCCCGAGCCGAGGCAACTTTGGTGATGACGGACGCGTGGCCTTTTGGCACCGAGTCAGGGTTTCCTAAATTTCCCATTATAAAATATTTAGGTGGCGACTCTGTATCTGGCGAAGCAGTCCATGTTTGGCACTTCTTTCAAAAAATCTGTTTTCAAAACGATTTGCCAGATTTGGACTCTTTAGTTCAAGATTAAGAACCGTGACATTTGAGTCCTTCGAACTGTAGTGACCCAATATCGAACCAGAACGGGGGGGACTCGCACTCCTTTTCCCCGGGATGCGTTCGGGGACGTCTACAATTGTCAACCACTGAGGAATCAAAGCCAACCCGAGGCAAATCACAGCAATCTTGGAGCTCGGCTCCCCTCGTTCAGTGAAAGAGGTTCAAAAGTTGATAGGGATGGCCGCCGTACTCAACAGGTTCATCAGTCAGTCCACAGATCGCTACCGACAATTCTTTCATACTCTACAGCAGGGCAAGGCTTTTGAATGGACCTCCGAGTGCGAAAGCCGCTTTCAACGGCCTCAAGACCTACCTCCGATCAGTTCCACTCTTGACAACACCTTCGGCAGGTGACCCGCTCATTTTGTATCTGACGGTTTCCGACCGGGCCGTCAGCGCCGTGCTGATAAAGGAAGAGCAGGGGGAGCAGCGACCAGTGTATTATGTGAGCAAGGCAATAGTTGACGCCGAAACACGTTACCTTCCATTGGAAAAGCTCATTTTGGCCCTCATCATGGTAGCAAGAAAGCTGATGCATTACTTTCAGGGGCATACCATCGGGGTACTAACGGGCCACCCCGTCCGGTCGGTACTCCGTAGTGCAGAAGCATCAGGGCGCGTTTCAAAGTGGGCTCTTGAACTCGGCCAGTACGATATTCAGTTTCTACCTAGAATCTCAATCAAGGGACAGGTGCTTGCCGACTATGTGGCCGAATTCACTGGGGGTCTTGCCGACTTCAAGTATGATGAAATTCAACCTAAGCCGAACTGGAGAATTTATGTTGGAGACATTTGGAAGTTGTACTGTGATAGATCGTCCAATCAACGAGGCAGCAGGGCGGAGTAGTGATAATGGCCCCCGATGGGGCAATAATTGAGTAGGTGTAAATACCCCATTTTTTACTGTCCTCAAGACTTGGACGTCATCATTTGAACACTCGATTATCATCCATGCTCGTGTTCGTTTTGAGTTCCTGAAGGTCTCAGCTGCGCGCCTCGCCTTGGAGTCTCTCAATTTGTCTGTTTTGTGCTTGGTTGTGGACCAAGAGCTTGTGGCTTTGTTTCTAAGGGAGGGGGTGGCCTGCTGGCTAGCCCTACAACCCATCGGCCAAGCCCTGTGCCCATCGGTCGTGCCCATTTTCCATCGGCCATCAGTGGTGGCCGGTCGGCATCACTGATGACCGGTCGGCCATGTCTTTTGGCCAAGGCCTTTTTCTTTTCTTTTGCAGATATTTTGTTGCCAGCTGTGCCAGCTGGTCAGCACAGAAAGCATCCTCCATACACGTGTATGGAGGGATTGTAAGAAGCTCTTAGCTTGTCAAACAAGCTTGAAGCTTATGATTCTATATGAGGGGAGGCTCCTCTCCTCTTTTAGAGGTTCACAAAAATTTCCAGAGCTGAAGTTTACTCTCTCTGTCTCTCTCTATATATATATATATATTTCTCCCTCTCTCTCTCTCTCTCTATATTTGCACTTGTTTGTGCTCAAAAGTGCCATTTCTTCACACTTTTGCACACAAACACCTAGTGAAACACCTTCACTATTGAGCTGAGGTTCTTGGAGGTTGCATTTGAGTGGTTTTAGCTTGGTTTTTGCCTCTGAAACTGCTGTTTTGAAGTTGTGCTTCAAGGGTGAGTCTTTAGCCTCTTTAAAGCTTTGTTTTCATTACTTATTTGGCCCTATTTGCATGACGTTTTAGGCCTAACTTTAAACTACAAAAAGCTTCATTTTCAAATGTTTAAAGTGTTTGTTTGAGGCCTCTTTGGTGTTGGGGGTGGTCCACCCCCTTTTGTGCCTTATTTTGCCTTGTTTTGAGCCATCTCTTTAGGCCTTCGAGATCACCTTCTCTTGGCCTTTTACCCACTAAATTCCAGAGGAATTTTAGTGGTGGAAAGTGTGTTTTGAGGCCTCAAATAGGTTGGGGGTGGCCCCCCTTTGTATCTTGTTTGCATGTGTTATTGGCTTACCAAGTTGGCATGTTTTTCTACCTCCTTGAGGCTCCATCTTAGCATGTTTTAGGCCTTGTTTTGCCATGATATAGCTTTGTCTAGGGTTGGTGTGGTTACCTCTTGCATGCTCCTTGCAGTTGTAGTGCAATTCCACTCACTAGCCTAGCATGTTTACTACTTTGGCCTATGGTTCTAGCTTGTTTTGGCTCTATTTTAGTATGCTTTTTGCCATGATTTCACTTGCTCTAGGTCTGATTTGCATGGTATTGATCATGCATGCTTTGCTTTATATAGCCATAGTGCAATTTTGCTCACTAGCTTGGTGTTTTGAGTCCACTAGCATGCATTGCTTAGGCTATTTGCACAATTTAGCATCATTTGATATGTGATTTCAGTGCATAAAATGTGGTCATACTCTCCCATGCTTCACTCTTTCAATGCTTTTGAAAGGTTATGCTTTGTACCTCAATCATGAGCCAATTGTCATGCATACTTGCCTAAGCTTTTTGGGCTATCATCTCAGTGTGTTTTTGGTCTTATTTTTCCATGATACAACTCTGTTTTTTGTGGGTTAGAGCATCTCTCATTTGCTTCTTACACTTGTAGTGTAATCATGCTCATTGGCCTTGCATGCATCATGCTTTATGCCTTCCATTCTAGCATGTCTTAGCTCTATTCCATGCATGTTTTGGCATTGTTTTGACCCGCCTTGGGACTGTTTGAGTCATCTTGGCCCCTTGGGGCTTGCTTGATATGGCTATGGTGCAAGTGCCTTTGCTAGCCTTAAGCTTAGAGCCTTAAGTTAGTCTGATTCTGTACAACTTGTAGGATGCCTATGTCGGTTCACAATTTCACAATTTGGCCCTTGGCCTGAGGGGTTCGCATATTTATAAAGTAACTTTTGGGTGTCATAGATTCACAACTTATCATATTGGCCCTTAAACAGAACGACATTGAGCCCTTATCAGAATGGCGTTAAGCCCTTGTAATACACAGAACGGCCATCGGCCCAGAAATAACAGAACGGCCTAGCGGCCCAGAAATAACAGAACGGCCTAGGGGCCCATAAATAACAGAACGGCCTAGTGACCCAGAAATAACAGAACGGCCTAGCGGCCCAGAAATAGATATGTATGGACTCAAGAGGTGGCTCGTACGGATTCTAGAGGTAGCTCCCACCAAAGTGTAGCACTTAGCTCCGTACAGCAATATATAATGGCCTTTGGCCTAATAGTTCATACAGAAGCACATAATTCCTTCTAATTATTCACATGAGTTAACATAGTTACATTACGTTCAACAGAGTGCTAATAGCAACTATCAACAAAGTAGATGCAGTCACATCCCATTTGTTTGTCATAAATTAATGCCACTGATTCATAGATAACAGAATGTTATTACATATTAAACGAGTCCAGAGATACGTAAATACCGTAGTCTCGTAATGCACTTACATTCCACTTGTTTGTCATAAATCCATACAACTGATTTACAGATAACAGTGTGTTAGTATCCATTATCAACAATAAACAGAACGTAGTACTCAGTAATGCTCTTGGATTTCCCATGGTTTCTCATAAGGTGACATAATTATCCCACCATAACAGAACAACACTATTAACGATAAACAAAAGGTAAATGCTCCATTACATTAATAAGAGTGGAGCCATTCATATCATAATGTGAGTCACATAATCGTGTTATTGACATTCAATTCTTTCTCCAGATTGAGTCATTCAAAGGTTCATCTGATATTTAACATAATTTCACAATGGTTATTAACGTACAAAACAACCCGTAGTCTTATCCAATTATTCGTTTTGATGATCCACTCTAGGTAGATATCTATATCATGCCAGTGTGTGCCAAATCCTTCAATGTTTACATAAGTCCACACTAATTCTCATTTCACATACATGTTAACTTAATTGACCACAGAGAACAGAATGTTAATAAGAACCATTATTAATGGTAAATAATGTTCATTAGAGTACTATTACTCACAGTGGTAGGTCTCTGATAGCGGTGGAACGATGTCCTCGCCTTGACCTACAAACACAATGCACATAACAGAATATGAGGATAAAACCAATCTCTTTCTTATTCTTAAACCAATAGCCATGGTGGTTCTAGCTTCATTAGTCCTGCCTAGGTTATAATCCATGTTTCAGAAAATAGGAGAAATCGATGGGAAATGGTTTAGGTGAAGAAATGGTTCAAAACCGGTTGACAGAAAGTGAACAGTCGTCACCAATTTGAACATAACTATTTCTGTATTCAGAATTTAGGAGTGAGACCACCTCCATTGAAAACTAGACTTCCAGGGCTTGATTTTAGGCTCAAGAATCACTCAAAACGGAGTCCGGATGGAAAAGATATGCTTGTTCAAAGTTGGCTAGACAGAGCTGTCTCCGCACGTGCGGGGGAACAGTGCCGCACGTGCGGCCCTGGACAGTTTCAGTCCGAAAATGGCTGAAAATTTGGGACTTCTCATTTTCAAAATCAAACCTTAATTACATGTAAATCAAAGCCCAAACCCTTTAATACATGACCAATTTCACATTATTATTCTTCATCAAACACCATAATCTCAAAATAAACAAATTTAATGACTCTATTTCTTCAATCAATGAATTCTTAGAAAATCAAGGTTCATGGGTTCAAAGCTTCCTTTATTAACATGATTTCATGAAATTAATGTCTGAAACACAAGGATTGAAGAGAATTAATCTTCCCTTAGTTCACTCTTTGATTTCCTCATGGTTCTCTTTAATTCTCCAAGCTTCCATGGTTGCTCCTCCCTTATAACTCATATACACCCATATGCTTAACTATATAAACTTTAAGACAATTACGGAGGGCCAAACACGCCCTTACGAATCGCACAAAATTAAATTTCAATTAAACTTTCCAGATGACTCTAAAAATCATGATGATCATAAATATGTCCCCTATTTCGGTTTCTGAAGTCTCTAAGGCCTTCAATTTGCAATACCAAGTTTACCACCCAAACGCACATTAACGAACCAGACAAATTAGATTTCCAATTAAGTTTCCCAAATAGTTCTAAAAATTTCCATTAACACATCCAAGTCCTCAATTTTGATTTTTGAACCCATAAAGGTCGGTAATTTCCATTTTAAGTCCGTAACTCAACTGATAATGCTTCAATTCTAATAGATATAATTAAATTAAACCACATCATTTCATAGGGAAATAAAGATGATTTCTTATACGCATTTTGGGGTCATTACAAATATAGAGGCATAAAATGTGAATGAAGAAGGAAGAGTGCTTCCAGATTGCAGAAATGCATCAAACCCTTATCATCAATGTAGTGACTATTGCTTTAGAGTAATTGCTGAAGCTAAGGCACTGGTGGATAAAAATGAACTAGGTAACTTATCGTTTTTTTTTTTCTTTTTTTTTTTTTTCTCTTTTGTACATGGGTGGTGCTCCCTTGTTGCCTTCTTTAATCAATATTAATTTGTAAGTTTACTTAAGAAAGGTTGCTTTAGTTTCCTATTTGCTACAAACTTTTGTTACCATATCTTCTTGGAAGAGAACTTTTTAGTTGGTTGGATAAAATGAAAGAATAATTGTTGTTACATGGTCAAATAAACAGCATAATACAGTGTTGAATTATTGGTATAGTACATATCTTAGTATATGTCTGCATTCTCATGGGTTCAAGCTATTTTACATATATTGTGCTTGGAAGACTGGAAATAGATATTTTGTTGAAAACTTCTTTAATTCTCCAATATAAAGATAAGCTTAAGTTACCTTCTTTTTTTTTTCCCCACCTTCTTTGAACCATTCAACATTGACATTTGATACCTTATATGTATGTACTGAAATACATTGCCTTGCTTGAACAGTTTTTAATCAGAAAACATTGTACAATGCGTACAAGAAACGGTCAAAGAACATTGAGATTGACATCGAAGAGTACAATAAAATAAAGAAGCTGATCCAGAATTCTACAGAGAAGCTTCAAGCCTCCAATATGGAAAGGTAAGTGTTTTAATTGAGGAAATTATGTGTTTCTAGCTAAAATGGTTCAATTTAGAGAAATTTGAACAGAACAAAAGAATTCTACTCATATATGACAGCACCAAAAGTTGCCGAGGACAAAATTGAAAGGATGGTGAAGGAACTCAAGGACAGAGATCAGAAGCCGGAGGAGAAGGTTTCATGATGAGAAAGATATTGATTCGATCAATGACCGTAATGAACATTTCAATAAGAAGATTGAGTGAACCTTTGGGAGATACACGCTGGAGATAAAGAATAACCTTGACAGAGGAACTGCTTTACCTGACCAAGTTACTTGAGGATTATAGGGCCATCTCTTGTTATGGAGGCATGCTCCATTGTTTTCTGTGATTCTAAATATGTTTACTGCATGGGAGGTGATATGTGGATATCGACTCTATTTGTGATGGCTGAAAATCCAAGTTTAACTCTATGGTTAGGAATGATGAGTGAACTAAATTAAAAAGCTGAATCTAGGAAACAATAGAAACTAATTTTGATTTTCTATTGTGCCCAATTGTGCTCCTATGTTTATTATCATCACAATTTGTTGATTCCTGTTGCTTTTAGGGCTTAATTTGTCAGCCTTTTTTTTTTTTTTTTTTTTTGCAGGTTTACACTTCTGTAACTAAGCATTACATTCTAAAAGGGGAGAAACAGCTGCTGCTCCGCAGAAAAAGGTTTTCGTAGACAGTTTAATGGTTGATTCAGAACGAGGAGTTTCTGCTGCTGTATCCAAGACTGCTGCTGCTCCGATAGAGCGAGTTAAGCTATTGATTCAGAACCAGGATGAGATGATCAAAGCTGGTCGGCTGTCTGAACCATACAAAGGAATTTCTCTTTTTGTTTATTCCCTAGATTATGCTCGAACATGTTTGGCAATGATGCTACAGTTGCTAAGAATGGTGGTGGAAGGCAGTTTAATGGTTTAATTGATGTTTGCAGCCTCATAACTAATCCCATTATTGGATGATTTCCAAAATTTGCCTGGTTTATTATTTCAAATACGTAATGTTATTATAGACCTTTTCACTTGTCTCCATGTGAAAAGGTGATGATGGAGGATCAATATCACTAGATACTGGCTTGGTCTCAAATCAATTCTTTTGTTTTTTTTTTTTTGCCTTTTTCTTTTGACAAATGTTCATTTGAATGGAAATAAGAGTTATTGTTTCATATTAGTGCTACTTTGCAATTTTATTATAAGTAATAATTTCAAAAAAAAACAATTAAAAAAATAAAGATGTAATAGCATTTTTCAGAACCCAACTATATAGGTTTTTTTAAATTAAAAAAGCTATGATGACGTTTTTGAAACGTCGCTAAAAATTGTCAAAACATCACTTTGCACTTATGTGTCACATTTAGCGGCATTAACAAATTAACGACATTTCTAAAGCGTCGCTAAAAATTGCCATGACGCACTTTGCCTCATGTACCACATTTAGCGGCGTTTTTTAAAACGCCGCCTATAACAAATTGACGACGTTTTTAAAGCGCCACAATGCTATAGCGACGGCCGCGTCCTCGGCGTTTGGTGCTAAGCGTCACAAAAAGAATTAGTGGCGTTTTTGGTACTTATCACGGCGTTTTTTGAAGGCCACTAAAAGCTAAATTTCCTGTAGTGTGAACCTTCAATGCTTCAAACTCAAAATTCCCAAAATCTCATACTTTCCTCTATATGCTTAAAATGAAAATTTATACATTTATACAATGAAAATACCTCAAATCTAACCATGGATGTAAGTATTGAAGACAAATAGAACCCCTACCTCAATAATCAAGTAAAAGAGTGAGCTTGAAAAGAAGCCTTCGCAAATCCAAGTTCCAATCGGGTAAAAACATTGATCCTCCCTTGTTCTCCATCCTTGATGCCAAAAACCATGGTGGATCGTGATAAGTAAAGGAATTCAAGGGTTTGGGGGCTAGGGTTTCGGACATGGAAGAGAGGAAGGAAGAGGAAAGAAGAAAAATATCTAAAATGATCTAAAATCCCGTTTTTAAAGCTGCTGGTCCGTAAAACCCGCTCGAGCGCACATCTTCACGCTCGAGCGTACATGCATTCAGCACAGATTTCAAAACTTCAAACAGGCATAACTCTCCCATCCAGACTCCGTTTTAGGTCGTTCTTGTGCTCAAATTGAAGCCCCGAAGATAAGCTTTCCAATGGTTCTAACTTCACATCCAAATTCAAAGTGTGGAAAAAGAAAAGGGCAAAAGAGTGACGGCTGATCGTAGACAAAATATTCAAACTAAAGTTTTTGATCCAATCTTACTCTACCATCATATTACCACCACAATCAAGACCCCAAAATAAAATAAGGAGGTTCCAAATACATTAATGAAAATGCCTCGGACGACCCCACGTGGCTCAAAATTCAAGCTCACCAGGCGACCCGCTCGAGCACTCAGACGAACAAAGACGTCCGCTCGAGCGTCCACTTCTACGCTCGAGGGGAATCTACAACTCTCAGAATCTCGGGCAGTCTGCAAAATTACTGAGAACCCTAAAAGTCCGCTCGAGCGTAAACTCCTCCGCTCGAGCGGAGGGAAAAATTCTGGGTCGTCACACTTTCAATGCTTTGGAAGGTTATACTTTGTACCTCAATCATGAGCCAATTGGCATGCATGCTTGCGTAAGCTTTTAGGCTATCATCTCAGTGTATTTTTGGTCTTATTTTGCCATGACATAACTCTGTTTTTGGTGGGTTAGAGCATCTCTCATTTGCTTCTTACACTTGTAGTGTAATCATGCTCATTGGCCTTGCATGCATCATGCTTTATGCCTTCCATTCTAGCATGTGTTAGCTCTATTCCATGCATGTTTTGGCATTGTTTTGATCTGCCTTGGGACTGTTTTGAGTCATCTTGGCCCCTTGGGGCTTGCTTGATATGGCTATAGTGCAAGTGCCTTTGCTAGCCTTAAGCTTAGAGCCTCCTAGCATGCCTCATTTGTGTTGTGTGCATGATTTGGCATAATTTCTTACTTGATTTTAGTGCATATTTCATTGCCACACTCTCACATTTTCCACTCCTTCAATGTGTTTGAGAGTTGTGTCTTCATGCCTAGTTGATGAGCCATTACACGAGCATGTATTTTCTTGCCTTTCATGCCATCATTTCAGAGCATTTTGGCCACTATTTTGGCATGCATGAGGTCAGTTTGGGGCTGGTTTGGTCCATTGAGTATTGCATTACATAGCCCTTATGTTGTGTCCTTCACTAGTTCAATGCTTAAGGACTCTAATTTACCACGCTCATGTTGTTTGCATGTTGTTGCATTGCATTGTGTTTGCATGTTGTTACATTGCATGGTGTTTGGAATGTTGCTGCAATGCATTGTGTTCAGATCGGATGTTGATCCAAACACGAGAAACGAGGGGCATTTCATACTTGAAGTGATAAAACGCACCTCATTTCTTGGTCACCGACACCTTTGATCATGTATGATAAGGTGGAGGTTCATGAAGGCTCTTATGTGTTATTTGTGCATTCATCAACATTGTGCAAGCTTGACTCCTTGGCCATCATGCATTGAGATGCATGATTGGTGGCTTGAGAGCTGAGCAGTACACTCCTTTGAGCTTGAGACATGATAAGGAGTGTGGTCGCACACACATTTCCTTGCAAATACACTGCCATGCTCTGTTTGTGCTCTGTTGCAGCAAAATGAGAAATTGCAGGAAGCAGTGGCCGACCGGCCATCAAAGCTGCCGACCGACCATCAAGTCTGCCGATCGGCCATCATAAGTGGCCGATGACCATCACCTCTGGCCGATGGCCACCATCCCTGGCTAACCATCCCTCAGCATGTTCCTAAGGTGGGTCAGAAGCATTCTGGAAGTTGGCATAATTTTCAGAAGTCCAATAGAGTGCAAATAGAGGCAACATGAGGCACGGTAGTGGATTTTCGAGCGAAGTCGACCGAGCATGCATATCCCCCTCGCTTCCCAAGGCCATTTGTTTAATTGCTTAGCTAAACTAGTTCATTAGCTTAGTTATTTTGTAATTAATTAGTTAAAGTGTTTAATTAATTAATTTGGTTTGTACTCAATTAACTTAGAATAGTTAGTTGATTCAATTCGGTTTGTAATAATTAGTTTAATTAGTGTAGCTGGTTAGCTTATTATTCAGACCCTTTGTCGAGAGGGCAAATGTTGTAATAAGTGTGCGTGCGTGTGTGAATGTCTTCCAACCCCACGTCTTTCTCCCTTTTACTTATCCGCTTTTGATGGTTAGTTTAGGGCATATTTCAATTAGCATACCTTATGCTTTGCATGTTTGCATCATTCATTTGTCTTGCATGCACCGGCCTCGGCGCATCATTCAAACTGCATTGTATTTCAATACCTATTTGAATACATGTATCAATTGTTGCATTCATATGCCATCTTAGATAGCCGAGCCTACTTAGTTGCATTTTGCATGTGTTGCATTAGCATTTCAAACATAGCTAGGATCATGCATTGATTTCTAACATTGCTTCTGTTTTGGCTCAGAGTACACTGTGAGTATTTATGCTTTAGCATCCTTGCATGTGTGTAAGTGACTGCCATGATAGTATGCTTGCCATGAGGCTAACTGCTTAAGTGTTTAACTGCATAAATACCTGTGGATGAAGGCTTCATTACTCGAATTGGAACAATTCATCAAAATGTGAGTTTTAAGCTCACTTGAGGGTGGCAAAATCATGTTGTTTCAAGCCCACCTTGTTTGGTGGCAAATACACGTTTTAGCCTACTTGCGAGTAGCATCTTAAACCATTTTCGAAAAACAAACATGAGATATTTTGTTCCAAATCAAGCGATTTAGTCTATACTTGTGTGTTGTGCGCATCACATAGTAAGTTAGCTAATAATCTGAATAAGAACACATGTGTTTTCAAAAACAACATATCATGTTAGTAGAGGCCGATCCTTTGATCGAGCGAGTGGGGGTGCTCATTTCATGACCTTCCCCCTCGTACCCAAGTTCCCGAGTCGAGGCAACTTTGGTGATGACGAGCACATAGCCTTAGGCACGAGTCAGGGTTTCCTAAATTTCCCAAAAATAAAACATTTAGGTGGCGACTCTGAAATCTGGCAAAGCAGTCCATGTTTGGCGCTTTTTGATTAAAATTGATTTTCCAAAACAATTTGCCGGATTTGGACTCTTTGGTGATTTATCAGTCTTACATTACACTTTGTGAGATTAGATTCAGAACCGTGACAGGAGTCCGAACTGTAGTAACGAAGAACTACAATTCGCACCCTCGCACGCGGAGAGAGTTCGGGGGGTCTATAGCAGGCTGTCAAACTCGGCTTCGAAGCATCAAATAACGAGGCCGAATACGAGGCCCTGCTAACCGGCTTGCGGAATGCACATCTCCTAGGTGCTCGGCATCTGCTTATATTTTGCAATTCAAAATTGGTGATCAATCAGCTAAAGGGGGAGTACGTAGCAAAAAACGACCGTATGGCCGTTTACATGAAAATGGCAAATTCCTTACTGGCAAAATTTGACCATCATGAATTAAACCAAATAAACCGTGACCAGAACACACATGCAGATGCCCTGGCTTGCCTAGCCTCAGCTATTAACTTAGAGATTAAACGGACCATTGAAGTTGGTTTCATTCCAGAGCCGAGCATTAGCCCTTCTGAAGAAGTCTAGGTCAATGTCATAGAGTCAGGACCGAGTTGGATGGACTTCATTGCTGCATTCATGTCTTCTGAACAGCTCCCAACGAACAAGAACGAAGCGCACAAGCTGCGAAACAAAGCCCTACGATACTACTTGGATCCGCAAGGAAAGCTTTATAAAAAATCCCTTTCTGGTCTATACCTGGAATGCGTTCATCTAGACAAAGTTGAAGCACTTCTGACTGAAATATATGAAGGCAGTTGTGGCGCCCATTCTGGCAGGCGCCCTTTGGCTCATCGAGCTGTGACACAGGGGTATTACTGGCCGACAATGAGAGCCGATGCCGAATGTTAGGTGAAAAAATGTGAACAGTGCCAGAAGTTCTCTCCTTTAACCCACTTGCCTACTGAAGAGTTAAGCTGTATAACCAGTCCTTGGCCGTTCGCCCAATGGAGACTTGAAATCGTCAGACCACTGCCTCGTGCCCCGGGTAACAAGCGATTTTTGATTGTCGCGACAGATTGTTTCACGAAATGGGTAGAAGCGGAAGCACTAATGCACATCCGAGATACCGACGTGAAACGTTTTGTATGGAGAAATATCATAACACGATTCGGCATTCCAAGAGCACTTATTTCAGACAACGGCACCCAGTTTGATTGTGGTGTCTATGGGGAACTGTGCAACAAGTACGGTATTCGGCCCTACTATTCCTCCCGGCTTATCCACAGAGTAATGGCCAAGCTGAAGCCTCCAACAAATCTATTTCAGACGGCATCACGAAGAGGCTGGAGAAAGCCAAAGGAAGATGGGTCGAAGAGTTGCCAAGTGTATTATGGGCTCATCGCACTACTCCGAGGCGGTCCACTGGGGAGACGCCGTTCGCTTTGTGCTTCGGAACGCAAGCAATCATCCCCATGGAGATCGGCCTCCCAACCTTGAAATCAAGAGTTTTTTATTTGGGCCGAAATGACATGATGTTGGCCTTGGATTTGATTCTGATTGAAGAGCGGAGAGACCGCGCCCTTGCATCCATGGCACGGTACCAGCAGCAGCTTGCTAAGTCATATAATCAGCGTGTTCAACTGCGCCGTTACACACCAGAAGAGTTGGTCCTGAAGAAAGTGCTTCCAGCTGCCAAGAATCCGGCTGACGAAAAATTGGGTCCTAACTGGGACGGCCCTTATCAGATCGACTCAATCGCCGGAGTGGGGGCATAACATCTCAAAGACATGTCTGGGAGAAGTCTGCCACGGCCTTGGAATTCAACGCATTTGCGTAAATTCTATCACTGACCCGACTTGTGGGGCATGATACTTGTTTTGAATGGTTCACCATGTACATATTTCACTTTTGCAAAGCAAAGTTTTCCCGTTATCTCATTGCGCAATTCAGTTCAAAGTCTCCGGATTCGGAGCCCCATTAGTGCATGACACTTTTAGGCCGATATGGGCAGTTCGGGAACAGAAGAAACTGAACAGCAGGCTATACTGAAGCAAGTTGAGCGGGAAAAGGATCGAAGATTCTGAGAGGACTAGAAAAGCTAAAGCCTCTGTAGGGATATTTAGAACGTGCTACGGGCACAGTAACGGAAGGTGTTGTGGGTACAGGAATAGTTGTAACAGAGCCGGACTGGGTCTGTCGGCTGCCGATGGCATGTGGTGGGAAGATGATGATCTATGTCTTGCTCACACAGATGAGGACTGGGGGAATAACCAGCCAGATGATACCTAGTACATTGGCGAAGTTGACCACATGACTAGGAGCGGGCGTTGTTTCAAGCCCCCGCACTTAGATCAACCAGAGGCGTCTGGGAAGGACAAGGAGACGGAGAAGCAAAAAGAAAAGTTACTCGAAGATGAAGCTTGTAGACACCCCATTTTGACCGTCCTCAAGACTTGGACGTCATCGTTTGAACACTCGGTGATCATCCACGTTCGTGTTCGTTTTGAGTTCTCGGAGGTCCCGGCCGTGCGCCTTGCCTCAAGACCTTTCAACTTGACTATTTTGTGCTTAGTTGTGGACCAAGCATTTGTGTTTCTGTTTTGAGGGAAGAGGGTGGCTTTTTGCCATTTCCTCAACCCACCGGCCATGGTCTAAGGTCACCGGCCATGATTCTTGCTACAGGCCAATTGTATTGGCCGACCGGTACTGTGTTTGTCGGCCGACATGTGTGTTGGTCAACTGGCCCCTTGTCTGGCCGAGCCCTTTTCTTTGCCTTTTTCAAGCATTGTGCATGCCAGCTGTGCCAGCTGGTGAGAACAAATTCTGCCCTCCATACACGTATATGGAGGGATTTCATTCTTACACTTAGCTTCCCTTGGAAGCTTAGAATTGGAATTCTATAAGAGGAGGACCTCCCCTCCTTTCCAGAGGTTGAAAAACCTGTGATATAAAATATATATCACTCTCTCTCTTTATATCTCCCTTGTCTCTACAGTTGTGTGGTATTAGTGTTCTAAAGTGTGTTTTGGTTCATATTTTGCACTAAAGCACCTAGTATACACCATACTTTGATTACTGAGGTTGAGGGGTTTGATGATTTCAGAGTTTTGAGTTGGTTTTGATCAGAAGGAGGTGCTGGAGTTGGAGTGATGTTCTTGAAGTGTTCTTCAAGGGTGAGAACTACCCTTTTATTCCCATTTTGCCTTAAGCTTTTAGCCTATCTTGCATGCTGTTTTAAGCTTAGTGTATAACTGATAAAAGTTTTGTATTTTCATGCTTAAGGTGTTTGTTTAAGGTTACTTTGGGTTTGGGGTTGTCTACCCCCTCTTAGGCCTTGTTTGGCCTCTTTTGTGACCTTCTTCTTGAGCTTTGGAACCCTTTTATTTTGACCTTCTCACCACTGAAATCCAGAGGATTTTTCAATGGTGGAGAAGTGGTTTTGAGGTCTTTATAGGGGAGGGACACCCCTCTCCCCTTATGCCTCATTTGCTTGCATTGTTGGCTTGTAAAGGTAGCATGTTGGTTATGTGTTTTAGCTTCATTTCAGTGGGTATTTGGTGTTAGTTTATCATGTTATACCTCTGTTTCATGTTGGTTCGTTGGCTTATTGCATGCATCATGCACTTGCTTTGCAATCCTCTCATTTGCCTAAACATGTATGATGCATTTAGACCATCATGCTTGCATGTTTTAGCTTGACTTCATGAGCTTTTATCCATGTTGTGACATGTTTAAGCTCTATTTGGTGTTGATTTGGTCATGTTTGCCATGTTTTGTATAGCCACCATGCATTTTAGCTTGTTAGCTTTGGTGTTGTGAGTCATGAGTATGCTTTACTTGGGCTATTTCAGTGGCTTGGAATCACTTGTCATGCTATTTCAGTCCATGTTCCACGCTTGTATGCTTGCATTTGCCATCATTTCAATGCTTTGAAGAGTTGTTGTCTTATGCTCCATGTTTGGGCCATTGTGCATACCTCTAGATTTAAGTCATTTAGGCCATCTAAGTGGGTATTAGGGCTTATCTTGAAATGTTATAGCTTGTTTTTCATTGCATAACCCATGCCATGTTTGGTTGAGGTAGTTGTAGTGGAATGCTCTCTTTGTGCCTTGAATGCCCTCTATTTTTGCGCCCATTTCTTAGCATGTTTTGGCCCGATTCCATGCATGTCCCAGCCCTATCTTGGCCTGCCCTAAGACTGTTTTAAGTCATCTTGGCTCTTTGGGGCTCGGTGGGTTTGGCTATAGTTCCCCCCCCCTTTGTTAGTCTCAAGTTTTGGGCTTTATTGCATACCTTACTTGCATGGCTTGGTTGATTTGGCATCATTCCTTGCACATTTTCAGAGCTTATCACGCTTGTCATTTGTCCATATTTGTCTCTTCTTAATGAGCTTAGAAGTTGACTCCTTTTATGCCTGAGTGTTGGACCTTTACATGAGCATGTTTGGGTTTGTTTTGTCCATCATTTCTTGGCACTTTGGCCACTTTTGGTACGGCTGAGGCCTACCCATCCTTAGTGTAAGCCCATGGATCATGCACTTATGTATTGTTGTAGGCTTACCGCATTGCATGTTGTCTCATCCTTATGGTTGTGTCATCGTTGCATGCCTATCACTTTCTATATTTGCATATCTAGGTTGCATTGTAGTATTGCATACCTATTGTATTACCATGTTGCTTGCATGTTTAAGTTGCATTGTTCATGTTGCATTGCATTAATATAATTGCATATTTCGCATTGCATTGGCATACATGCATTGCATATTTGTTTGGTTAGGGTGTCAAACCAAACATGAGGATCAAGGGAGTTTCGTACTTAAAGTGACGAAACGTGCCTCAATCTCGGTCACCGACACTCTTGACCCAACATGATAGAGTGTGTAGCATTATCATTCGTGTGTTGGTTGCATTCCTATTGATATGCACCTTGACACCTTTGGCCATCATGCATCGAAATGCGTGATTGGTGGCCCAAGGATCGAGAGTCATACTCCCTTGAGTTCTTAGCATGATAGGGAGGATGGTCGTGCATACATTTGGCTTGTAAATTCTTGGCCATGCACTGTCTGCCCTCTGCTGCAGCAAAACCAATGTTCTGCAGGAAGAAATGACTGGTCGGCCACTTTCAGTGCCGGCCGACTACCAAAATCCAGCCGATGGTCCCACTTTTGGTCGATGACCATATTTCCATGGCCGGTGGTATTTTCTATGGCCGGTGGTATTTTCTATTGGCCGGTGATATCCCACAATTCTCGGGGAGTAGTTCAAAAGCATATTTGGGACTCGTGCAAGCTTCAGAGTCATATAAAACAGTGTAAACAGAGGCAACAAAGGCATGGCTATGGGTTTCCGAGCGAGGCGAATCGTGCATGCATCATCCAATCATTCCGAGGCGGAGTTGCGGTGGCCTGTTTAGTTTAATGTTTAGACTATTTTATAATTAATTTGTTAATTAATTAAGGGTTCTGTAATATTTAATTAGCTAAGGTAGTTGATTAATTATTCGGTTTGTATTATTTATTCGGACCCTCCGCGAGAGGGCGAACTTTGTAATAAGTGTGCGTGTGTGTGTGCGTGTCTTCCAACCCTACGTCTTTCTCTCTTTTATTTACCAGCTTATGATGGTTAGTTTTAGGGCATGTTTCAATTAGCATCTATATGTTCGCATGTTTGCATTCATTCATCTGTATCGCATGCACTGGGCTCGGCGCATCATACTAACTGCATTGTATTTCAATTCCAAGTTGAATACATGTTATCTGTCGCATCTCATATGCCATCTTAGAACAGCCGAGCCTATCTTAGTTGCATTCATGCATGTGTTGCATTAGGCATCTTAGCATAGTTAGGATTCATGCATGATTTCTAATTAGCTCCTTTCTTTGGCTCGGAGTACTCGGTAAGTGTTTACGCTTTAGCATCCTTGCATGCGTGTGAGTGACTACCATGATAGCATGCTTACCATGAGGCTATGTGCTTATGTGATATAACTGCCTGAATGCCTGTGGGTGAAGGTTGGGTTGCTTGAATTGGAATAATTCGTCGAAACCCGTGTTTTAGCCTACTTGCGAGTAGCAAACTTCAATCCATTTTCAAAACAAACGGATATGCGATGCTTTGTTCCAACTCAGGCAATCTAATCTATACTTGTATGCTATGCGTATCACATAGTAATTCTAGGTTAATAACCCGAATAAGAGCACATGTGTTTTCAAAAACTAGATATCATGCTTAGTAGTGGCCGATCTTTGATCGGGCGAGCGGGGGCGCTCATGAAATGACCTTCCCCAATCGTACCCAAGTTCCCGAGCTGAGGCAACTTTGGTGATGACGGACACGTGGCCTTAGGCACGAGTCAGGGTTTCCTAAATTCCCCCAAAATAAAATATTTAGGTGGCGACTCTGTATCTGGCAAAGTAGTCCATGTTTGGCACTTCTTTCTAAAATTAGTTTTTCAAAACGATTTGCCGGATTTGGACTCTTTGGTGATTTATCGATCTTGCATTGCACTTTGCGAGATTAGATTCAAAACCGTGACATTGAGTCTGAACTGTAGCGAGCAGAATGAACAAAACGGGATTTCTCCCGGGACGTTCGCCGACGTCTACAAAGCTGTGTTGAAACAGTTGAAAAAGATACAAGCAGACATCTCCATCTGGGGACTGCTTGTGGCTTCGAGAGTACATAGACAGGCTGTCCTCTTTGCAATGGACAAGGCCAAACTTTCAATAGATACCACTCCTGAGCAGCTGGTAGGACTAGTCTTTCCGGGAGGAGCTTCCCCGACGTTGACATTTTCTAACAAGGAACTGCCGCCTGAGGGCGCAAATCATAACAAACCTCTCTACATCTCTGTGGAATGCAGAGACAAGTGGGTACTAGTGGTTCTTGTCGACACAGGATCCACCATTAACGTGTGCCCATCAAGGACAGCATATGCAATCAGGTTGAAGCCCGCGGACATTGTGCCAACTGCCCAGGTGATACGGGCATATGACAATACTAGCAGAGAAGTGATGGGGACCGTGAAGATTCACACTAAGGTTGGTCCAGGACAACACGAGATTGACTTTCATGTTTTGGACATTCCCGCAACCTTTAATCTACTCCTAGGGTGGCCGTGACTGCAGCAGGTGAAGGCAGTCTCTTCCACCCTGCATCAGATGTTGAAATATCCCCACGGGAAAGGGGTGGCTATAGTTTTCGGGAATTCGTCAATTCATCCACCGCTAGAGGTGTCTACACCGGTTTTTGAAATCGAGCATGGCGTGGAGGATGTGTTCCTATCAAGATTTACCCTAGCCAAGGCCCGGGTCGTACAGAGCATTTTGGCTGCTGATGAAGGGTTGTATGTCAGCACACAGTCAGTATACCTTATGAACAAGCTTCAGCACGTCCCTGGGATGGGGCAAGGAAAAAGTGGCCGGAAAGGCATTACACTATTGTAGACGTCCCCGAACGTCCCGGGAAA
>JAPPVO010005710.1:0-35637 GCA_030407325.1 Camellia japonica | reverse complement strand
TATCCTGCACGTGCGGCCCAAGGCCCCGCATGTGCGGCTCGGCCCTCAGCCCAAAAAAATTCCAGCTCAAGTGTAAAACCCCCGAATTCAACTTCATGCCTTCCGAAACAAGTGGGACTCAGAATTGAAATTAAAAGAGACGAAAATTGAGAGATAGATTTCAAAAAGTGTTGGACCCAACACTCACAAAAGAAAGTAAAACGGGTTACGTACCCGGTCATCACAATTACCGGCCGGTTATGATCCTAACCTTTAGGGGCGGGTTTGGATCGTGATAACTTCCTTGATCAAACTTGACTTTTTTTGTCTTCTGTCTAAATAATTCGAAGGTCTACTACGCTTATTCTTTCTTTGGTCAAATGAATCGGGTTCTCATTTCACATATTCTTTCATTACTAAATCATTCTTTTCTAAATAAACCAATTTCTTACTTGGTTTCTAAATCAATTACTACTAAGTTAATGACTTATTCTTTAATCAACTAATTATGTTGATTATTAGCTTATTAATCTTCATTGAGTCATAAATCATGTCTAGAATGCTTTGGGAGGAGATGAGATGAAAATATAAACAAAGTGTGATTTTTCAAAACATGCTAAAAATAGATTGGCCACTCGAGCTACCACTTGGTCGCTCGAGCGGACTGTATTGTTTATAAAAATACTGGAAGCTCAAAATGTTCGCTCGAGCCACCAATTGGTCGCTCGAGCGGCCTGTAAATTTTCTGAGTTCCAATACTAAAGATTAGCTTCCAAATTTCATTTCAAAACTTAGATTCATGCATTTTTCAACATGTAATGTCATCAATAAATATGAACACATAACTACTTTCCAAATCTTAATGCAAAAACCTCCTTAATTTGTCAAGATTAAAGCTATAACTTCATGAATATAATGATTCAAAACTTTTCTTTTTTTTCTTACAAAATATGAAATTAAAGCTATAAGGCTCTTAGAAAAATATCTACATTTATGAAATTCAAATTAAGGTCAAACTAATTCTTGATTGTCAAATTCAAATTATACTTTATTTCTTAATTTGTCCAATTTTAGATTTAATTAATTTTCTTCATATCAAACCCAATTTCAAACTCATAAATTCCAAAACATAAATTAAGCTTTTAAAACCCAATTTCATGTTCAACACTCATGCAAAATTTCATCAAAACATGAAAATAATTATAAGCCACGAGCAATCTTCAATAAATCTTTGTTGCATGTAATTTATGGAGCTTAATTTAACCATAACTTTCAAAATCAAAAACCCGAAATAATTAATTTCTAATTAAACTTCATAAACTTGATCTTAGCTCCAATTCTTCATTTTCTTATCAATTTTCCTAGCAAACATTGCATGAATTCAAATAAAACTAACTAATTTAATATATTCTAAAATTTGTTTAAATTAAATAAAATTCTCAAATTACATTACATGCATGGATTAGGAATTAAAATCAAACCAATTTTTAGGTTCCAAAACAAAAATCAAAACCTCATTTAACTTCAAAACTTTTCTTTCTTTTTTTTATAGTATAAAATTGAATGACTTAAATTCTTCCAAAATTCATGATGCATGTAAATATAAAACTCAAATACTTCATAGTGTTCAAAATCAAACTCAATTTGATGATATTATGAATTTCCATATTAGTTAACCCAACTCATTTTTCTTCATATCAAATTCAAATTCAAATTCAAATTCAAACTCTCTTCTCTTTGTTCTTCAAAACATAACCTTGATTGATCAAATTCTTAAAGATTCATTGATGCATGTAAAGATGAAGTCCAAATTCATGAAAAATAACACAAATTAAATTCAATTAGTAAATTTTCTAAATTAATTTCTTAATTCTTGAACTTAGTTTTTCTTTTCATTATATGCAAATTTACATACAATTGGATTCTATTTCTTCTTGATTTGAGATGTGTAGGGGGGGTTCAAGGTTAGGAAGATGATTAGAGAGGTAAAACTATGTTAATGGTCCAATAATGATAGAAAGACTGGAGAGTGAGTAGCTAGGTGAGAGTGAAGCAGGCAGCTTAAATAGAAATGAATAGTAGTGCACAAATGGGCAGCAACTCTCCCAAATCCCCAAAATTCCTCTCTTTGGACCTTGAGAAATGGGTCCTATTTATAGGCTTTTCCTTGGTACCAAGAGGACACCAAGTGGCCAAATAGAGAGAAGACAAGTGTCCTTAAGGATCACATAGAATATTTTGCCTTGAGCCACCAGGCTGAAGGTGCCACGCGTCCCTCTGCATGTACTGTGTCCTATCTGTTTGCCTCTGTAACTACATTTTTGGGCCTCAGCAAGTGTAGTTGCGACGGGAGTGTTTGGTGCTGCAACTCCCTTTTGAGCCTCAGCAAGTGCAGTTGCAGTAGGAATGCTTTTCGCTACACTTGCCTTCTCAGCCTGAACCTCAGCAAGTGCACTTGCAGCGGTAAACCTTGCTGCTGCACTTGTCTTCTCAGTTATATTTAGCCAATACGTGCATTCTCAGAACTCCATTGGCCTGCTATCGGCTATGTTTGTGTTCACTTCAGCGAAACTTCCATCCCCAGGTTCCCAAGGTGAAGGCCACAACCAAGCCTGGTATTAGCCATGTTGTGCCTTAGTACCAAGCCCAAGGGGGCTTCCTTAGTCCTACATGTGCGACTAAGGTAGGTCCATAACCTGGGTAATAAAAAGGGAGTCCCTTACACTCGGGCTACCTTGCTCCTATCTTAGCGGGATTGCCGCGGTAAACTGGTATCTCTGGGCCTACTATCAGCTCCAACTAGTAAGTCTTAGGGCCTGCTATCAGCGCCAAGTTAATGGACTTTGGGGCCTGCTATCAACCCTAGGCTAGTAATGCCTTAGGGCTTGCTATCGGTGCCAAGCATTAGCCTCTACTTGCAGAGGGAAAGCTTCTCCCAAAGGCTGCTATCACCTTGGCAGGATGTTTCCTCCGTATGTTAGTTGCGGCGGCTGTAGTTGCTGCGGCAGTCATTTCCTGTAGCAAGTTCAAATGGCAGAACCAATAATATTAAAAATGACGGCGCCGACAAAATACCTCTGCAACTTGGGCACTGCAAGTACTGCCTCTGCTACGTAGTTGTTCGGTTTTCTCGTCCCCTTAACAACTCCAGATGGCTGAGATATCGACAATTCTTGGAATGGCGACGGTACTGACAATACTTGAAATGGCGGCGCTGAGATAAAGTGCCTCTGCAACTTGGCCGTCGCAAGTGCTGCCTCCGCAACTTAGTTGCTTCGGCTTTCTCTTTTCCTCAGCAACTTCAGAGGGTAGCGAAATCGACAATATTGTGAATGGCGGCGCTGAAGCAAAGTCCCTTTGCAACTTGGCCGCTATTAAGTGTTGCCTCTGCAACTTGGCCGCTATAAGTGTTAACTCTACAACTTGACTTAGGCATTTTCCTTCGTGGAGTCCATTTGGACCCTTGGTGGGTCGGACCTGCTTCGGCCCATGGTTGGCCCACTTCCCACGCTTTTTTTTTTTTCATTCCTAGTTGCCTCAGAAAGGCGACCATAGCACTTAGGCCCATACTTAATTTGGGGTTTAATTTATGACCCTTTACAAGACGTAAGGGGATTTACTACAAGATTGGAGTTAGAAATCTTACCTAGAGTTGTTGAATGGTTAAATCTCATCACAAATTCTTGAGTCTCATTTCTTTTCTTTATTTCTCCTTTGCTTTCTTAGTTGTTTATCTTGAATTCTTACTCTCTAGCAAGCTCTTTCCTAGGAACAAAGATGAGGTGAGCTCTCTCTCTCTCTCTCTCTCTCTCTCTTTCTCTCTCTCTCGATTTTATTCTCCTTTTCTTTTTGAGTTCTTGGACTCAATGGTATACTCCACTCTTCAATTCATCACATTACACATATTACTCACATCCCCTATTTTTGATTATACGTGCACACATATACTCTTGTAGCACTTCCAACACAACACTTAACATGCACACACCCACAAAATTTTCTCTGCACAACCACACCCAAATACACCCTCAATTCTAGATTGTTCCATAATTCAACTTATGGTCTTAATAAATCTTAATTAGCACATAATTAAATTAGTCATAGCTAAACATAAATTCCACATAATTTAATTTGTCTAATTTGACTTCCATTAGAGCCTAATTAATTATATTTAATTTTTTTTTATCTGAATTAGATTTTTAATCAAACTTTCAAAAGGCTCCAAATATCAAATTAAACTTATTACCTTCATCAATTTTGGTTTCTCATATCATTAAGGCCTTCAATTTCATATCAAACTCAAAATCTCTGCCAATAAATTACATATTCAATTGAACACCTCATAAATAAATTTAGTTTGTAATAATCTTCATTTCCAATTCTCATAACTTAATCAACTTCAATTCGGACCCAATTAATCAAATCTGAATCAAATATTTAATTAAACTTCCATATGGCCCGATACTCTAAATTAAAATAATTTAATTCACCAATTATACTCTCTTTAGCCATTTAGGCTTTCAATTTCTAATTTCAAAATAAATTCTCAATAGAATCATATACGAATCAGCCTCTAAAATTTTCATAAATCCCAAATTAAATTAGAATAATTGGCAATTAAAATTCAATCTCCTTAATTAATTAAGTGCTAATCATTATACGTGGTGGGGTTGACACAGCTGGACTATTTATAAAGCTTTTGCATGTTGTGTTAAGAACCAAACAGTACAACATGCATCACAAAGTTCTATTTAAGTGTGTGTGTGTGTGTATATATATTTATAGTTTCAAATTTTCAATATATAAACCAACAGTCTGTAATCTCTTAACAAGGCATCACATCTAATTGTCTCTTCAAAATCCAAGTACTAACTACCGTTACTTACATTGTTTGAGATTAACTTCTATTGTTTGGATTCTTGATGAGTTTAGCTTGGTAGGTGTCACGACCCAAACCCGTCCCTATGGGTTTAGCACCATAACCGGCCAGTAATCCGTGATTACCAAAGGCCTGCTTAACAGTAAGATAGTAAAACAGGGTACAGGGGCATGGCAGAAGCCAAAACAGTAAATAAACAATGTCTAATGAGCTGTGACAGTCTGTATGCAAAAAGATTTTTCATTCATATGTGCAGTCAGTGACAAAACAGTATGCACAATATTTACAATCCGACAGAATAGGGACCAAATCCCTATTAAACAGTACAGTGCAGTGCTATCAGTCTATACAGTTGTACAAAACAGATACAGAGACAGACAGGGGGACTAAAAACACCCCTAAGCCGTAGCTTGACAGGCTCGGAACCTCGCAGTGAGGCACAGTGGTTGGCTTGACAAAACTGGAGTTACCCCGACGCTTCTAGCCACGGTCTGGTGCCTGTATACCTACATATATATATGAGCAGTGAGCTAAAGCCCAGTGAATAACATAATGCGTAAAAGGGTTTAGAATGAATGTCCTTCAGTAGTGAAAACAGTCGTTTCAATCAGTATACCAGTTGTTTAGTACAGTAAACAGTCATATGTGGTACATCCATTAGCATAGCAGTACAGTAAACAGTAGGTCTAAAAAGATCAAACAGTACAGTAGGTCTTGAAAGACCGAGCAGTCAATGATGGCCATCAATCAGTAAAGAGTAATGGTTCCAACAAGGGAACCGACAGAGATCTCTGTAACAGTAACAGTAAACAGTAATTGCTAAGGATGCCACAATACAGTTCAGAATATAGGACATACATTCATTCAGTTAACAGTATCAGTTCAGAAACAGTACAGTTCAATTGGTCAGAAGATAATCATTTTTGAACATATCTTTACACAGTTGTTACTCACAAAGTTCTGGGCTACGTAAAGCTAGAGCGCGTCTCCAGTTGCCAACCCTACACAGTTTACAGAACAACACACACTAAGCTACACAGTCGGGAAAGATAATAACTTAATCCCTAATTGCCTCGGTGTGTTCTACATCTATATCCTCATTAAGATGCCTTAAACTAGGCCTAAGAATGCCTAGGATGGAATGAAGATGCAAAGATGCACTTAAAAGCATTTTTCAGAATTTTCAGAAAATATGGGTCTCGCTCGAGCGTGGCTTTCTACGCTCGAGCGGACATGCAGACAAAGGAGATCCGCTTGAGCGAGACTTCCATCGCTCGAGCGGACTGTAAGCTACAGTGAAAATACTGGATGCTCAAAATCCACGCTCGACGGGCGCTCGACCCTCGCTCGAGCGTGAGACACAAGTCCTCGCTCGAGCGTGAATTCTCTCGCTCGAGCGGACTAAGCCCATGCAAAGTACTGGATGCACGCATTTCACACGCTCGAGCGTCACTTTACTCGCTCGAGCGGAAAGCATGATCACAGAGTGTACGCTCGAGCGTGGAGTTCCTCGCTCGAGCGTGGGTCCAAAATTTGGAAATTCCAGATTTGAACCTCAAGCTCAAAACCAAGTTTTAATGCATCAAATTCGATCCTCTTGGCTAATTTTCTGGAAAACACTTCAAAACCCATATGTTACATGTTTCAAAGATCACTTTGATAAATCAAAGCCCAAGGGTATTTCAATTAAATCCAATTTCAAACCAATTTTTCATGAACAAGATGAACATGCAACATGCATGAACTCAAATCATTTCAAGGCTTTAAATACAAGCTCAAATGAGCTAATTCTTTTCAAACAAGATGAAATCATGGTCTTAAACATAATTATGAGCATGCATGTAACATTTTGCCATGAAACCAACTTAAACTCAACAATACAAACATGCATGCATGGAATGAGCTTCA
Organism: Camellia japonica; assembly: GCA_030407325.1. Classification (NCBI taxonomy): domain Eukaryota; kingdom Viridiplantae; phylum Streptophyta; class Magnoliopsida; order Ericales; family Theaceae; genus Camellia; species Camellia japonica. The sequence goes on along the minus strand of JAPPVO010005710.1, from coordinate 28,871 downwards.
ATTCAACACTATTAGACTAAATCTTGACTTAGCTCTTTAAACTACCATGATCCATGCTAGAAGGAACTTAAATACACAATTAAGAGGATGAAACTCATACCTAGGTCCCTCAATTACAAGTCTAAAGGCTCAATGTTGCAAGTCTTCTACAATTTCTTCTAATTTCCAAACAATTCTCTCAAGAACAAATCAATTCTCCCCCTCATTCTCTCTTGGTCGGTTGAGACAAGAAATAAGGCTAAAGAAATGCTTTGTTTAGATGTATAATAAGGCTCAAGTATGTGTTGGCTAAGTGGCCCACTCAATGGCATCATGGTAAATAAGTACAACTATGCAATTTAGCTTAATTGATCTAATTTAATCATACTAAATCACATTTTGGTTAAATATGCCATAAAATCACATAAATTCTAATTAACACAGAACATCAATCAATTTCAGATTCGGCCGCCGATAAGGCCTTCAATTTGCAGTTTAAACATAAAACACAAACAGATAATCAAACAGGCAACAGATAGAAATGCAATTTAACTAACATATTCAATCAATTCAGTTCTAGATTTCAGTCAGGCAGTTCAGTATTTCAATCAGTTCAATTACTCATCATAATTAGTCTCAGTTTACAGTAATCAGTAATTAATCGGTAAGCAGTGGTGAGGGTTGTTACAGTCTCCCCTTCTTAAAAAGAATTAGTCCTCTAAACTCGAGTTACCTTTATTCTGGAAGAAAGCAAGGTTCAGTGGAAACAGTTCAGGATATCTTTTAGCCATGTCATCTTCCCTTTCCCAAGTGGCATACACGCCACCATGGTTTTGCCAGTCAACTTTCACTAACGGGATCTCTTTGTTTCTCAACTTCTTGATTCGTCTGTTCACAATTTGTATAGGCCGTTCTTCATAAGTGTAGTCATCACTTAGCACTACACGGGTCGGCTCTATCACATGAAAAGGATCCCGGAGATAGTCCCTCAACATAGAAATGTGGAACACATTATGCATATGCTCCGTTTCAGGAGGAAGCGCAACTTGATACGCCACCGGATTGATTTTCTCAATAATCTCATACGGTCCGACGTATCTTGGCACCAGCTTGCCCTTGACTCCAAAATGAGTCTGGCCTTTCATCGGTGTCACTTTCACAAAAACGTGATCACCCACTTCATATTCTCTGTCTCGCCTTCTGACATCTGCGTAACTTTTCTGTCAGCTCTGTGTAGTTTTCAGTCTTTGTTGTATCAGTTTTACTTTCTCAGTCGTCTCATATACAATCTCGGGCCCAAGCAAAGGCCCATCTCCAATTTCTGCCCAGCAAATCGGAGACCTACAGTTTCTGCCATACAATGCCTCGAAAGGCGCCATACCAATACTCGAATGATAACTGTTGTTGTAGGCGAATTCAGCTAAAGGCAAATGGCTTTCCCAGTTTCCTTGAAAATCAAGGACGCACATTCTCAATAAATCCTCCAGAGTCTGGGTGGTCCTTTCTGACTGGCCATCTGTCTGAGGATGATAGGCATTACTCAGTCTCAGTTCAGTACCCAATGCAGTCTGTAAGCTTTGTCAGAATCTCGATGTAAACTTCGAATCTCTGTCATAAATAATGGACACAGGCACTCCATGCAATCAAACAATCTCATCAATATAAATCCCAGCCAATTTGTCCGCATTATAAATTGTTTTGACAGGTAAGAAGTGAGCAGATTTAGTTAGTCTATCAATAATAACCCAAATTGAATCCATACCTTTACTGGAGCGAGGTAATCCCACAATAAAATCCATGGTAATATGTTCCCATTTCCACTCCAGTATGGGTAAGGGTTGCAGTAAGCCTGCGGGTCGTTGATGTTCGACTTTGACTTGTTGGCAATGAAGGCATTTCGATACAAAATCGGCAATTTCTTTCTTCATTCCCGGCCACCAGAAATTCAATTTCAGGTCTTGGTACATTTTTGTGTTCCCTTGGTGGATAGACAGTTTTGAATTGTGGCCTTCTTGCAGAACTCTCCTTTTCAGTTCAGAGTTATTCGGTACACACAGTCTTCCCTGAAATTTCAGTATATTATTTTCGAATTTGAAATCCGGTCTTGGTTTAGATTCCCTTTATTCGATGATCTTCTTCAAGAAGTCATCCTGTTGCTGTTTCTCTTTAATTTCTTCAATCAATGCTGGTTGAGCAGAAATAGTAGCTAAGGTTCCACCTTGTTCTCGTAAAACAATTTCAATTTCAGATTTTTTGAGGGCACAAAGCAACTCTTTCTGTCCGGCAAGCAAACAGGCTAAGTTCCCAATCGATTTCTGACTCAATGCATCGGCAATGGTGTTGGGTTTTCCCGGATGGTACAAAATCTGTAGGTCATAGTCTTTAATCAATTCTAGCCATCTCCGTTGTCTCATGTTCAGTTCTTTCTGTGTGAAGAAGTATTTCAAACTTTTGTGGTCGGTATATACTTCACATGTCGCCCCATAGAGGTAGTGACGCTAGATTTTTAAGGCAAATACCATTGCAGCGAGTTCCAAGTCATGGGTCGGGTAGTTCTTTTCATGCGGTCTCAACTGTCGGGAAGCATAAGCAATAACTCTCCCATTCTGCATTAAAATACATCCCAAACCCTTATGAGAAGCATCACTAAAAATGGTAAAACCATCCGTACCTGAAGGTAGGGTAAGAACAGGCGTAGTCACTAGTCGAGTTTTCAACTCTTGGAAAGCTAATTCTCTTTGGTCAGTCCAGTCAAATGATATCCCCTTCTGAGTTAACTGAGTCAACGGTAAGGCAATTTTGGAGAAATCTTTGACAAATCTTCTGTAATACCTGGCTAAACCCAAAAAGCTTCGGACTTCCGTCACATTTGTTGGTCTAGGCTAGTTTACTACCGCTTCGATTTTCTGTGGATCAATTGAAATTTCATCTTTGCTAACAACATGCCCTAAAAACATAACATGATCAAGCCAAAATTCACATTTAGACAGTTTAGCATAGAGTTTCTGTTCTCTTAGGGTCTGTAGGGCAAGTCTCAGATGATGTTCATGTTCTGCTATACTTTTGGAATAAATCAGAATGTCATCTATGAATACAACAATAAAGTCATCGAGGAATGGTTTAAAGATTCTGTTCATGAGGTCCATAAATGCAGCAGGTGCATTGGTAACTCCGAAAGGCATAACTAAGAATTCGTAATGTCCATACCTCGTTTGAAAAGCAGTTTTGTCAATGTCCTCTGGTTTAACTTTCAACTGATGATATCCGGATCTGAGATCAATCTTAGAGAAAACTTGAGCACCCTGTAACTGATCAAATAGGTCATTAATACGCAGTAATGGATATTTATTTTTCACAGTTACCTTGTTCAGTTCGCGGTAGTCAATACACAGTCTCAGTGAGCCGTCTTTCTTTTTCACAAACAAGACAGGTGCGCCCCACGGTGAAGTACTGGGCCTGATGAACTTCTTATCTAACAGTTTCTGCAATTGCACTTTCAATTCTTTCAATTCAGTTGGGGCCATTCGGTAAGGAGCTTTAGATACTGGCTGGGTACCCGGAATCACATCAACGGTGAACTCAATCTCCCTATCAATCAAATCCCCTGGCAGATCATCTGGAAAAACATCTGGGAATTCTCTGACTATAGGAATACAGTTCACTTCAGTTTTAACATCAGTAGATACAGTCAATATAGAACAGAAATACCCCTTACATCCCTTTCTAATCAATTTATCAGCTTTCACAGATGAAATCAAATACGGAGGAGGTACTACTCCACTTCCATTAAACACAAATTCAGGCAAACCCGGTGGACGGAAAACTACTTATTTCGTTACACAGTCTATGGTGGCATGATATTTCGTTAACCAGTCCATCCCCAATATTACATCAAAATGATCAATGTTCAGAGGCAGTAAGTCAATAAATAGATGTGCATCTCCAACAATAATTTCACAAGCAGGGTACATGTATGCACAAGTCATGGATCCCCCAACGGGTGATGATACAGCTAACAGATAATTCATGGGTTCTAAGGGTCTATTCAATTTTCGCGAAAAAGCATGCGATACATAAGAATGTGTAGACCCCGAATCAATCAGTACATATGCATTTTGAGTACAAATAGAGAGAATACCTGACACTACGGTCTCGGTATTTTGGACGTCTCCCGGTACTAGGGCGAACACTCAGCCCTGCCTCATAGGCTCTTTCCCGGTAGCTTTAGGGTTCGGTTTTGGTGCAACAGTTGATGTTGCCACGCTTGGTGTAGCTTTGCTATTGGCCTGCGGAGCAGAGGGGCAGTCTTTAACCATGTGGCCCACCTTGCCACACCTATAACAGGCTCCGGATATTTTGTAACAAACCCCTTTGTGCTTCTTGCCACACTCAGAACAGGGTGGTATGAAACCACTCCCTTGGCTGGGGCTAGTTGTTGACCCCGTATTCTGTTTCTTGTTCAATGGGTTATGCTTGCCTTTCTTGAACTTGAAACCCTGCCTTTTACCACGCCATTCAGACGCTGGTGTTTCAGTTTTCAGTGCCTTGATGTTTGATTCAGCCATCAAAGCTCGGTCAAGGACATTTACATAGTTCGGTAGCTTTAAAACATTAATTCTGTCCAGTATTGCAACATTCAGGCCACCTTCAAACTTTCTGGCCTTCTTGTAATCAGTGTCCACCATGTGTGGTGCATATCTAGCAAGCTCGGTGAACTTTGTTTCATATTCAGCAAAGGACATTGTGCCCTGTCTCAGCTATTCAAATTCAGTTACTTTTCTGTCTCTGACACACTGTGGGAAATATTTCTCGAAGAAGGCTCCTTTGAATTGAGCCCAAGTCATGGCACCACTTCCAATGCCTTCTGGTGATGATTTTGCAAAGTCACGCCTGCGTTACTTCGATTTGTTTATCGAGTTGTTGTACATTTGCTTATCGAGTTGTATTTCACATTCTTTAAGTCTTTGCCTTGCTTATTGAGTTGTATTTACACTTGGTTAGCTTATCGAGTTCTTTGTTTTGATTATCGAGTTGTTTTTGTCGTTAGTCGGTTCACTACCTGATTATTACGATGCAAGTGCTTAATTTTCAAACAAAAGTTCAATCTCATTTGCATTATTATGTAATGCGATGCGATGCGATGCGATGCATAGAATGTACAAATACAAAACTTTTTGAACAAAATAGCTGTTTCATTTCTATCATGTCTTTTGCAAAAAGTACATAATTTTGAGGAAAGTAAAACCTACCTAAGGCAGTATAATGTGCTCAAACTACCAGTAAAAAGAAAAGTAAAGCAAAAAAAAGAGAGGAGAAAAACAACAAATGTCTGAACAAAGCAAAGAAAAGAAAAAGCAGCAAAATGTCTGGATCAATATCGATGGCCTCAAGTGCGGGAGTCGGTCCTGGTCCTCTTCCTGGACAAGGGTCCAGGGTCACCACCGCCATCTCCATAGTCAGAATCTGAGCTGTCTCCGGCCTCGCCCTGGGACGACGCCACCTCTCCTCGTCAGAATCATCGGGGGAGGGCTCTCGCGAACTGCTCTCCGATGAGCGCGCCTGTGTCTGCCTCAGTTGTGGACAGTCATCCTCTGCCTGACTCCCCTTCCTCCTCGAGTAGGTACAGATGGTCTAGCTGGAGCACCTCCTGCGGCCGGAATCTGGAATTGGGCCTGAAAAGGACAAATGGCAAATGCATCAGTTATGCTACGCAAAGCAGAGTATGAATACCGAATACAGTGTATGAGTATAGTGTATGAATGCTGTGAGCAGTGTATCAGTATAGAATGCAGTGTATGAATGCCGTGAGCAATATATGGGTTACAGAGTATCAGTGCCGTGAGTGTTGTGTATCAAGTGCCGTGTTGATAGTGTGATGCATCAGATTATGTATGAAACAGATTATGCAGAGTTTGAGACTGCGGTTGAAAGAACTTACCGGGATGCCATAGATGGTCAACAGGTCTATACTCCGCTGCAGCATCCCCATCACAGAAGCAGTCAATTCCAGAGACTGGCGAGTGTACTCCACGGAAGCTTGCAAAAGGGAAAGCATTAGTATTCTGCGGAATATCAAGAGAAATGAAATGAAATGGCTGTATAGAATGCAAAGTGTGGTAGTACATACCAGGGTCGAGCCATAGACTCCGACAAGCTCATGATCAGCCGGAAGAGGAGCGATGGGTATTTGTTAAGTCTCTCCACCCTGTCCTCAGCATGTCATCGTCGTAGGTAGCTCTGGCCATCCAGCTCCCTGCCCTCTCTGGGACCCACTCCTGCCTCGGGCCGGAGGTGCCCTCGGTGCCCCTGCAGGTCTCTCTCGCTCAACTTGGCGAGCACCGGTCAGAGGCCGCATCAGATAGGCCTAGATGAACTCGGTGTAGTCGCCCTCGTCTCTAAAGGGCTCCGAGTCCCAGCCGATCATATAATCCATCATCTCCTCAAAGGTGTACCTCTCGATATGCCTCATATGGGAAGGAGGTGGACTCAGAACTATCTGCTCCGGCAAGCCAAGGGTCTGGCACAGGAAGCGCTCGCCTAGGTACCAAGCCTGACAGACCGGGCCCTCTAGCAGAATCCTAAATCGGGCAGTCTCCCGAGCGCCCACATACTGATCTCTGACTGCCTCCGGCAACGAGGCCCAGGGCTGCCAGGTGATCTACAAATGATATACAGTTTGTTATCTATTGTTGAATGTACAATGTAAAGCGAAGCTTAAATGAACTGTAAAGTTTGAAATACCTCTGCGGCGGTAATGGTATCAAAATATCGGCGAAAGAACACAAAAGACTCCCGTGGCCTCCACTCACATCTCACATCGAAGCGGTGAGAAAATGGAACGCCGAGGGGGATCTCCTCATCCGGCACTCGGGCGAGCCTGGGAAAGTAGGCATACACCCACAACTACAGAATGTAACAGAGCAGATATGAGTATGCTTATCAGATAAAGCAGTATACAGATAAAGCAGAGTGCAATATGTGCAGTGTATTGTGCAGTGTGTGCAGTGTACAACCAGTGTAAAGCAGATTGCGTGCGCGCAGTGTGTGTGATGTACAGATAATGAAAAACAGAATTAAAAAGACAGAAAAGGGAACGTGTACCTCCCAGGCTCGCCAGTAGCCTCCAAGCAACTGCCCGCTGCGACGGGAGGATGAGCTCATATATCCGTAAAGGGTGGCCAAGCCCGCGCCACCCCAGTCGTAGCTGCGGATCCGCGTCACGTCCACAAGTGCACTCAGTAGGTAAAGGGCGACAGTTTTCGCCCGGTCGGTGAAGAGCGTGGTCCCCAGCAGGAACATGATGAAGCCACGGGCATACTGCTCCTCCTCCTCCCGAGTAGTAGGCGCCTGGATCCGAAAGTGATCCTCAAACCATGAGTACCTCACAAACCCTGGCCAGGCAAGAGGTGGCTGAGTGCCAAGCAAGTATAGCTGAGCGGCGTCCCACTCATCCATATCTGTATCAAAGGGGATCGGATCACCCCCTACTCCAATGCCTGTGAGCATGGAGAAGTCAAAGGGAGTCATCGTCATCTCCCCGGTGGCAAAAAGGTGGAAGGAGTCAGTGGTGTCCCACCACCTCTCCACCAAAGTAGCAAGAAGGGGCTTGCTCGCAGTGAGGCGCAAGAGTCCCATGCAGAAGGTCCCAAAGCCGGCCTGGTCGACAATATGACGAACCGCATCGGGTAGCTCCATGTACCATCCTCGAGCAACGATATTCCCATACCCCCGGAAGGCATGGGATTCTCCCTGAGTTCAAAGACAAACAGATGCGAAGCAGTGTCAGATGTACAGTGTTTGAATGCCTTCAGAATTGGGGAAAATGCAGTGTGGGTGCATATGTTCGAGTTTACACAGATATTGGGTGGGCTAAGCATATGATGTAACAGTCTGTTTGGGTTATTCAGTTGAAAATGCAGTGTGTGTGCATGTGTTTGGGTGCGCTCAGAATTGATAAAAATGCAGTGCGGGTGCTTGTGTTCAGATTTAAACAGATATCGGGTGTGGGTGTGCTCACAGTGAACTACAGCATGTGATGTATCAGTGTGTCTGAGTTTAAGCAGTTAAAGAACAGAATCGACTATCGCAGTTATATGTTCTACATTGCAGAAAATGAAACAGAGGAAGAATATACCTCAGCGGCGCCGTAAGATAGATGTGACTTTGGCTCGCTTAATAAAAGCTCCAGTGGTGCGCCCCGCGCATAGCTCCTGAAGTAGCGGATGCCATCGGGAGACAACACGTGTATCGCCGGCCTGTAAGTCGCCGGATTGAACGACCGGATGTGAAGAGGTAGGAGCTCGACCTCGGGGTCCACGTCCATCTCTGGGGGAGTCCCACCACGTGGAATGTTGTCTGCCATCTCAAAAGGAGCGTGAAAATGGCCGAGAATGTGAAAAACGGGCAAGAATGCAAAAGGTCAACCCAAAAGTCAACCTCGAGAGGATGAAAAATGGGAGAAAAGGTCGGAGTGTGAAAAGGCACGAAAACCAAGTAAACTCAGGGGGAAATAAACCCCAAGTAGTGGAAACCAAGAAAGAAATACCGAAAATCGAGTTTTGTTCGGTTTAAAGTGTGTGAAACGGGAAGAGTTTCGCGAATCGAACAACGAAAAAGGCTCAAAAACAAGAGAAAAACGAGGATCGAAGGCGGGAAAATCACCTAGAGAGAAAGAGGAAGGATTTTCGAGCTTGGAGAAGTGAAAATATGGGGTTTGGAACCCCATATTTAAAGACCCGTGGCCAAAGGACAAAACTGCCCCCGAAATTGCCATTTTTGGCCGGCCGGCCAAATTGTTAGCCGATCGGCCAAATATTTGGCCGATGAGATCCTTTTGTGACCAATGGATGGCCGGTGGCCTCCCCTTGTGGTCGATGCACCTCCCACACCCTTGTCTGGGTCAGTTAGGTTGTTTGAGACCTTCATTCCTCAAGACAGTGCAAGAAAGTAGACTTTGAAGCTCAACCGGCCTTCGTGTTGACCTCGAATCGTGCCTTCCGAGTGCGATGCTCGGTACACGCAAGGTGTATCCTTTTTTGTATCCTTTTGTATCTTGCGAGATTCAGAAACTGCTTTAAATGCGTTGTATTACAATGTGTTGTCTTGTTTATGATAATCGTGCATCTCTCGCATTGTTATGCACGTACTACATGCGTTGTCACGCACACCATTCTTGCATTTTTATGCACTGATCACTTGCATTGTTATGCACTGTTCATATGCATTGTAGCGCACACCATCACTTGTATTGTTATGCACTTTTCACTTACATCATTATGAACTTTTCACACGCGTTGCTACGCGTCTTTCAACTTGCATTGCTATACATATTGGAATTGTATCTTGATGTGACGTTGGATACGTGTTGTTACTATATTGTACCTGTCAAGTTTCTTTCTTATGCAGGGCACGATATTGTATGTACGGTTCATTTGAGGTTGTTACAACCAGACGGCACTGTATGTGCAGTTTATTTAGAGGAATTCCAGGTAAGACCCTGTAGACACCCCATTTTTGACCGTCCTCAAGACCTGGACGTCACCGCTGGAACACTCGGTGATTATCCATGTTTGTGTTCGTTTGGAGTTCCCGGAGTTCTCGGCTCGCGCGCCTTGCCTCAGGACTTCCGAACTCGACCATCTTGTGTCTGGTTTTGCACCAAACACTTGTGTTTTGCCTTGGAAGGGCAGGGAATTCTTTGTGAGGCATCCCCATACCACCGGCTGTGGCTAGAGGCCACCGGCTGGCTGGTGTTGCCATCGGCACTTTATTGTGCCGACCGGCACTCTTTTGTGCCGACCGGCACTAAGTTTTGTCAAAATGACACTCTTTGCCGGCCGGACACTGTGCAGTTGCTTTATGAGATATTTTCAGACAGCTGTATAGTTTTGGTTCCCCTCCATACACGTGTATGGAGGGATGACCCTCCTAGTTAGCTTAGCTTGTAAGCTTTGCAAGCTTTGCTTGCCTATAAGAGGACCACTCCTCTTCTTGGCTTAGGGTTACAAATTTTTAGCCATTTTAGAGAGAACCAAGCTCTGGTTTCTAGGGTTAGAATAGATACACATCCTATCTCTCTCTTTCTCTTTGGTATTCTAGGTGTTTTGGTTCACATTATTGCACTAAAACACCTAGTCTTCCACCTTTCCTTGGTGTCCTCCAAAATCAGAGCTTATTCTTGAAGTTTTGGCTGGTTTGAAGCTCAAGGAAGCAACAATATCAACCTTTGTGAAGGTGGTCATCAAGGGTAAGAAACTAGCTCATTTTACCCCATTCTTGCACTCCATTTTTGCCTAGTTTTGAACTATTTTTGTGCTTAGTCTTTAACACATAAAAGTTCTGTTTTTTAAGCCTCTTTATTGATTATTAAGAGTGTTTGGTGGTTTGGGCAAGTTTGACCACCCTTAGGCCTTGAAAAGGGCCCTTTTTGTGCTATTTTGTGAGAGATCCGAGACTTTGGTGCTTGGACCTCTCCACCACTGAAATCTTGAGGGATTTCAGTGGTGGAGATGGTGCCTTGAAGTCTCCAAAAGGGGAGGGCCACCCCCTCTCCTTAATGTCCTTGGAAAGGGCAAGTTTTGGCCTCCAAAGGAGCACCATGTTTGGTTGTGTTTTGAGCATGTCTTGGCTGCATTTCATGCTTATTATACCATGATTTAACTTGATTCTAAGTTGGTTTAGGTCCCTTATGCATGCTTAGCATAGTTGCCTTGTAATGCCTTTTGATCCCCTAACATGCCTAGGTTGTATGCCTTAGTTTCTAGCATGCTTTAGGCTTAGATTTGTGAATGTTTCGTGCTTATTTTGCCATGTTTTAGCTCTGTCCATAGTCATTTGGGTTGATCTTGGTATGCATTATATGGCCCCTTTGAGTATGCGTGTGTAGCATGTGTTGCTTACCTCATTTTGATAATTTGGAATCATCTAGCATGTCATTTCAGTCCCTTTGATGTGCTTGCATGCTTGCCTTAGTGGCCTCTTTAATGCTTTAAGAGTATGTGTTAAATGCTCCATGTTTTGGCCTTAATGCATGCCTTTGATTTCAAGCCTCTTAGATGCCATCTAAGTGGTCCTTTGGGCCTAATTTGACATGCTAAAAATCTGTTTTGGGTTGATCAATGCATGCCATAATTGCCTTGCATAGGTGTGGTTTAATGCTTCATAGACTTGCTTTGAAGACTTGGGCCATTTGTCGCATGTTTAGCTTGCTTTGTTGCATGATTTGGCATCATGTTTTGCATAATTTTCAGAGCTTTATATGCATGCTAATTGTCCATGTTTAACTCATTTCAAGTGTGCTTGAGAGTTGCCATGTTTGTGTCTAAGTGTTGGACCATGATTGCATGCATGTGTGTGTGCATTTTAGCCCCCCATTTCCTTGGTTTTGGCCACTGATTTTGGGCCTTTTAGGGTGGCCTAATTCATGTTTTAGTCCATCCTCTATTTGGTTTGCATGCTTACCTTGCATGCTTGCTTATATGCTTGCACGAGTGCATTGCATTACCCATGTTGCATGATAGATAACATGACTAGGTTGCATTGTATCAACATGCATTCCTTGTCCCTTGAGTTGGTGATGGGGATTGGGACTTTGGTTTGTTTAGTTTGCATACATTTGAAATCAAAGTTGCATTCTCGGTTCTTTGGGCCATCATGCATGGAAATGCGTGATTGGTGGTCCGAGAATCGAGGCATATCTTCCTTTGAGTCACTAGTATGATAAGGAGTGTGTTTAGTGCATACATGCTTTGAATTGCATTGCCATGCCAGAATTTGCCCTCTGCTGCTGTGAGTTGCAGGTTTTGCAGGCACTTTGTGCCGACCGGCACTTTTTAGTGCCGACCGGCAGTAAACAAGCTGCCGATGGATGAATTTTGTGCCGATGGCCTCCTCCTTCAGCCGGTGGTTCTCTACCCCAGCCGGTGGTACTCCCCAGTGCCCTGAGAGGTACTTCTGGGACTTTGGCAATCTTCTGAGGAGGAGAGCAGAGGAAACAGAGGCAATCCGTGCATGGCAGTGTGGTTCCGAGCCGGTCCCGAGCGCGTGTTGCATCCGGTTCTCCTCCCGAGGCGTTTACTGTTTTTCTTAGATTAATTAATTTGTTAATTTAATTAATTTGTAATATTTAATTAGCTTGCGTAGTTAATCAATTTGTATTATTATTTTGGTCCCTCCGAGCGAGGGTATAATTGTAATAAGTGTGGGTGAGTGTGATGTATGTCTTCCAACCCCCACTTCTTTCTTCCCTTTTATTTACCTGCTTACGATGGTAGATTAGGGCACGTCTAAATTAGCATACCTTATGAAATGCATGCGCGCATTCATGCATTTGTTTACATGCACCGGGCTCGGTACATCATACAAACTACATTGTATTTCAAATCTAACTTGAATACGTGCTACTCGCGCATTTCACAGGCCATGTTTAGGATAGCCGAGCCTACTCTAGATTGCATCTATGCCTGTGTTGCATTAGCCACTTAACATGAACTAGGTCATGCATGTTTGCTAACCGGGTTATTGTTTTTGGCACGGAGTACGATGTAAGTTTTTATGCTTTAGCACTTCGCATGCGTGTGGATGTTAACATAACAGTATGCTTGCCATGCGGCTAAATGCTTATATGATAAACTGTTTGAATGCCTGTGGGTGAAGGTTGGATTGCCTAAGTTGGAACAACTCGTTGAAATCCGTATTTTAGCCTACTTGCGAGTAGCAAAAACCAACACGTTTTTCGAGACAAAACGGATATGCAATGTTTATTTCCAAATTAGGCAATCTAGTCTATACTTTTGTGTTGTGCGCATCACATAGTAATTCTAGGTTAATAATTGGATTGAGAACGCATAAAGTTTTCAAAAACGGATATCACGGTTAGTAGAGGCCGGTCTTCGGACCGGGCGAAAGGGGGTGCTCATAGCTGACCTTCCCCGATCGTACCCAAGCCCCCGAGCCAAGACATTTGGTGATGACGGACACGTGGCCTTCGGCACCGAGTCAGGGTTTCCTAAATTTCCCCATAAAAAAAATATATTTAGGTGGCGACTCTGTAATCAGGCAAAGCAGTCCATGTTTGGCACTTCTTTTCAAAATCTGTTTTTCTCAAAAACGATTTGCCAGAGTTGGACTCTTTGGTTCAGATTAAGAACCGTGACAATTTGAGTCCGAACTGTAGTAAACCCAAATGAACGGAACGGGACTTAACCCTCCCGGGGCGTTCGGGGACGTCTACAGACCCTTCCTGTCCTTTGAGTTTGTTTTGTTTCAGTTAGAAACACCTCGGCACGCTTGATGTGATTTGTTGAGTGTTGTGCTTTCCCTTCTCTTGCGTGTGATACGTTGAGAATTGTTTCCCTTCTCTTACGTGTGATACGCCGAGAATTGCCTCCCTTCTCTTGCGTGTGATACGTTGAGAATTGCTTTCCCTTCTCTTGCGTGTGATACGCTGAGAATTGCTTTCCCTTCTCTTGCGTGTGATACGTTGAGAATTGTTTCCCTTCTCTTGCGTGTGATACGCCGAGAATTGCCTCCCTTTCTTGCGTGTGATACGCTGAGAATTGCCTTCACTTCTCTTGCGTGTGATACGTTGAGAATTGCCTTCCTTCTCTTGCGTATTATACGTTGAGAATTGCTTTCCCTTCTCTTGCGTGTTATACGTTGAGAATTGCTTTCCCTTCTATTGCGTGTGATACGCTGAGAATTGCCTCCCTTCTCTTGCGTATGATACGCTGAGAATTGCCTCCCTTCTCTTGCGTGTGATACGTCGAGAATTGCCTCCCTTCTCTTGCGTGTGATACGCTGAGAATTGCCTCCCTTCTCTTGCGTATTATACACTGAGAATTGCTTTCCCTTCTCTTGCGTGTTATACGCTGAGAATTGCTTTCCTTTCTCTTGCGTGTGATACGCTGAGAATTGCCTCCCTTCTCTTGCGTGTGATACGCTGAGAATTGCCTCCCTTCTCTTGTGTGTGATACGCTGAGAATTGTTTCTTTTCTCTTGCGTGTGATACGTCGAGAATTGCCTCCCTTCTCTTGCGTGTGATACGCTGAGAATTGTTTTCCCTTCTCTTGCGTGTGATACGCATAGAATTGCCTCCCTTCTCTTGCGTGTGATACGCTGAGAATTGTTTCCCTTCTCTTGCGCGTGATACGCTGAGAATTACCTCCCTTCTCTTGCGTGCGATACGCTGAGAAATATTGTGTTTGAGACTCCGGGCTTTCTCGGTAGTCACTTTTTGTATTCTTCGCGCGAGACGCGGCGAGAATTGCATAATTTTCTTACGTCCTTTCTGCATGAAATGTAGTTTGATTCTTATTCGCTTGCTTAAATCGTTGCATGTTATGCTTCATTACAGCTCTCTTTGCATGATCATAAGTTATGCTCGGCTTCATGCATTGTCATTTACATCTTGCCCCTAGCTTCGGGTGCATATCTTTGTTATCTTGTATGCTTGTCTAAGTCTTCGGCCTTGTCAAAAATGGGTCGTCTCTAGGCTTTGACATTCACTCCCGTCATTTTTATGACTTTCGAGTTCTATCAAAGAGGGGAAACTGTAGACACCCCATTTTTGACCGTCCTTAAGACTTGGACGTCATCGTTTGAACACTCGATGATCATCTATGCCTGTGTTCGTTTTGAGTTCCCAGAGGTCTCGGTCGCGCACCTTGCCTCAAGATCTCTCAACTTGTTTGTTTTGTGCTTGGTTGTGGACCAAACACTTGTGTTTTTGCTTCTGAGGGAAGATGGTGGCTTTTTGGCCATCCCCTCAACCTATCGGCCAAGGCTTGAAGCCATCGGCCTTGTTTTCTTGTCATCGGCCAAAAGTGTTGGCCGATCGGCACTACTTTTGGTCGGCCGGCCCTTGTGTTGGTCGATCGGCCTTGTTTTCTGGCTAAACCCTGTTCATCTGCTTTATGCAGATATTTTATGCCAGTTATCACAGGCATGCATAATTCACCCCCTCCATACACGTGTATAGAGGGATTTGCCCCTTTGATTAGCTTGCTTAGGAAGCTTTGAATTGAATTTCTATAAGAAGGGAGCTCCTCCTCCCTTCTCAGAGGTTCTAAAATTTAGGGTTAGAGGAGTTGTATCTATCTATCTCTATATCTCCCTCTCTTTACATTTGTGTGTGTATTTGTGCTCTAAAGTGTAGTATTGTCTTACTATTGTACACAAACACACACTAGAACACCATCCTCTTGTTGTTGAGGCACTAGGGAGTTGATTTCAGAGTTTTTGGGGTGGTTTAGGCTTGAAAAAGTTGCTGGAGCCTTGTTCTTGAAAGTGTTCTTCAAGGGTGAGCATTCTTGCTTAAGCTTTTAGCCTATCTAGCTTATTGTTTTAAGCTTAAGTCTTAACTAATAAAAGTTCTGATTTTACTTGCTTTAGACCTTTGTTTAAGGTCACTTTTTGGTTTGGGGTTGTTTATCCCCTCCAAGGCCTTGTTTTAGGCCATCTCTTTTGGCCCTTATTCTTAGCTTTGCATGACCTTTCTACCACTAAAATCCAGAGGCTTATCAATGGTGGAAAGGTGGTTTTGAGGTCTTAAATAGAACAGGGTCATCCTCTCTCCTTGTTGTCTTGAATGCTTGCATAAATGGCTTGTGTTGGTAGCTTGTATGCTTAGCTTGTTTTAGCTTCATTTCAGTATATATTAGGCTTTGTTTTGCTATAGTATACCTCTGTTTCAAGTTGGTTTGATGGCCTCTTATATGCTTCATATACTTGTCTTGCAATCCTCTTGTTTGCCTCCACATGCATCATGTTGTAACATGTCATTTTAGCATGATTTTGGCTCAACTCCATGAAGCTTTTAGCTTTGTTTTACCATGCTAGAGTTCTATTTTGCCTTGTCTTGGTCATGCTTGCATTGTTTTGTATAGCCACCATATAATCTAGCTTGTTAGCTTTGAGTGTCCGAGTCACTAGCACGCTTTACTTGGGTCATTTCAGTGATTTGGCATCACTTTTCATGTTATTTCAGTCCATATAGTATGCTTGTACACTTGCACTTATCACTCCTTTAATGCTTTAAAGAGTTGATGTCTTATGCCTCATGAATGGACCATTGTGTATGTCTCCATGTTTAGGCTTCTAGGATGACATTTCAATGTGTTTTTGGTCTTGTTCTAACATGCCATAACTCTGATTTTGGTTGCTTAAATCATACCATGTTTGGTTTTGATAGGTGTAGTGTAACCCCCCTTTTGTAGCCTTACATGCTCCATGTTTTAAACCCACCTTTCTAGCATGTTTTGACCTTGGCCATTGCATGTTTTAGGCTCATCTTGACATGATTTAGGACTGTTTTGGGTTATACTTGCCATATGCCCTTTGCTTTGTGTAGCTTTGGTTCAAGTCCCTTGACTAGTCTTAGGTTTTAAGCCTTATGCATGCTATGATTATGATTATATGTGTGATTTGGCATCATTTCTAACATCATTTCAGAGCATGTAGTGTTGTCACACTTGCATGCTTTTCACTCTTTTAAGTGTGCTTAAGAGTTGTGTCTTCATGCCTAGGTGATAGGCCAATTAGCATGCATGTTTGTATATGCTTTTGTCCCTCATTTCTTAGCATTTTGGCCATTGATTTGGGCATGTTTGAGAGCTGTCTATATTAGTTTAAGTCCATTTTCGCATGTTGTTGCATGTTTGCCTTGCATGTTATTGCATACTTGGCCTATTGCATGTTGTCGCATGCTTGAGTTATATTGCATTTGGCATGCTTTTTGTTAAGTTGCCTTGCATGTTTGCATGCTAGTCCCATTACATGTTGTTGCATGTTTGTCATTGGCATTGTCGTTACATGCCTTGCATGTTTACTTGTTTAGGTTGTATGCCTATTGCACATTGCTTGTTTGCATGCTCATGTTGCATTAGCTTGCTTGCATGCCTAGGTTGCATAGCATTAAGCATGCATCCCTTGCCTCTTGATTAAGCATGATAGAGGTTGGGGCCCCTTATATGTTGTGTGCATTTCATTTGATATAAATTGCACACTTGGCTCCTTTGGCCATCATGCATTGAAATGCGTGATTGGTGGTCCGAGGGTTGAGAACCTCCCTTGAGCTCATGACATGATAGGGAGGATGGTTGTGTATACATTGTCTTGAAAATGTATTGCCATGCTCTGTTTGTCCTCTACTGCAGCAAAACAGCATTTTGCAGAAAGGGATGGCCGGTCGGCCATCTTCAGTGCTGGCCGGCTAACAATATTTGGCCGAGATCCTCATTTTTGGTCGATGACCCATTTTCCTTGGCCGATGGTTCTATCTCTGGGCCGATGGACTCTCAGCATGTCCCCAAGGTAGTTCAGAAGTGTCACAGGAGTTGGCACAGTTTTCGGAGGTACAGAGCAGTGTAAACGGAGGCAACATGAAGCATGGCAATGGATTTCCGAGCGAAGCCGTCCGAGCATGCATTCATCCCTCGTCTCAAGGCCATTTCAGTGTTTTAATAACTTAGAATAGTTATTTATTTCGATTTGGTTGTGAAATTAATTAATTAGCTTGTTAGTTAGTTAATTAGTTGATTTGTATTATTCTTTCGGTCTCTCCCTCGAGAGAGCCAATTGTTGTAATAAGCGTGCGTGTATGTGATGCATGTCTTCTAACCCCACTTCTTTCTCCCTTTTACTTAGCCACTTATGATGGTTAGTTCTAGGGCACATTTCATTTAGCATCCTTATGCTCACATGTTTGCATCCATTCATCTGTATTGCATGCACCAGGCTCGACGCATCATACTAACTGCATTGTATTTCAATTATTACTTGAATACATGTATCGGAGTATTGCATCTCATATGCCATCTTATAATAGCCGAGCCTATTTCTAGTTGCATTTTGCATGTGTTGCATTAGCCATCTTAAAATGAGCTAGGATCATGCATTTAATTACTAACTAGTTCTTTATTTTGGCTCGGAGTACACTGTGAGTGTTTACGCTTTAGCATCTTGCATGTGTGTGAGTGTTAACATGACAGCATGCTTGCCATGAGGCTAATTGATGATGTGATATAACTGCCTGAATGCTTGTGGGTGAATGTTAGATTACTTGAATCGGAACGATTCATTGAAATCCGTGTTTTAGCTTACTTGCGAGTAGCAAACTTCAAACCATTTCCAAACAAACGGATATGCGATGCTTTGTTTCAAATTAGGCGATCTAGTCTATACTTGTGTGTTGTGCGCATCACATAGTAATTCTAGCTAATTAACCGGAATAAGAACACATGTGTTTTCAAAAACAAGATATCATGTTTAGTACAGGCCGATCTTTGATCGGGTGAGCGGGGGTGCTCATAGATGACCTTCCCCAATCGTACCCAAGTTCCCGAGCCGAGGCAACTTTGGTGATGACGGACACATGGCCTTAGGCACGAGTCAGGGTTTCCTAAATTCCCCCAAAATAAAATATTTAGGTGGCGACTCTGTATTTGGCAAAGCAGTCCATGTTTGGCACTTCTTTCTTAAAAATCAGTTTTCCAAAACGATTTGCCGGATTTGGACTCTTTGGTGATTTATCGGTGTAACCACGCCCCGCGAGGGACCGCGCTACAGCTCGGACTCTTCTGTTTTGTTTGGATGGTGCGGTTCTCAATCTGAACTAAAGAGTCCACCTCTGGCAAATCGCTTTGAAGAAAAACCGATTTTTTGAAAAGTAGTGCCAAACATGGACTGCTTTGCCAGATTACAGAGTCGCCACCTAAATATTTTTTAAAAGGGAGAATTTAGGAAACCCTGACTTGGTGCCGAAGGCCACGTGTCCGTCATCACCAAAGTGAACTTGGCTCGGGAGCTTGGGTACGATCGGGGAAGGTCAGCTATGAGCACCCCCTTTCGCCCGGTCCGAAGACCGGCCTCTACTAATCATGATATCCTTTTTTGAAAACGTTATGAATTCTTATTCCGGTTATTAGCCTAGAATTACTATGTTGTGCGCACAGCAAACAAGTATAGACTAGATCGCCTAATTTGGAAATAAGCATTGCATATCCGTCTTATTTGGAAAACAGTTTGAAATTGCTACTCGCGAGTAGGCTAAAACACGGATTTCAATGAGTATTCCCAACTCAAGTAATCCAACCTCCACCCACAGGCATTCAAGCAGTTTATCACATAAGCACTTAGCCGCATGGCAGGCATACTGTCATGTTAACATTCACACGCATGCGACATGCTAAAGCATAAAACTTACATCGTACTCCGTGCCAAAACAAGAAACCAGTTAGCAAAACATGCATGACCTAGTTTATGTTAAGTGACTAATGCATCGCATACGGAATGTAATCTAGACAGGCTCGGCTATCCTAAGCATGGCACATAAAATGCAACAACTATCACGTATTCAATTTGGAATTGAAAGTACGATGCAGTTTGTATGATGTACCGAGCCCGATGTATGTAAACAAATGCATGAATGCACGCATGCATTGCATAAGGTATGCTAATTTAGATGTGTCCTAATCTACCATCATAAGCAGGTAAATAAAAGGGAAGAAAGAAATGGGGATTGGAAGACATACACCCACTCACCCACACTCATTACAAGCACGCCCTCACTCGGAGGGACTGAATAATAATACAGATAATTAACTACTCAGGCTAATTAAATATTACAAATTTCACTAAATTAATCAAATAAATTAATTAATCTAATTAAAGCAGTAAACCTCCTCGGGATGAGGACCGGATGCAACACGCGCTCGGGACTGGCTCGGAACCGCACTGCCATGCATGGATTGCCTCTGTTTTCCCTGTTTCCTTCCTCTGAAAATTGTCAAAGTCCCAGGAGTGCTTCTCAGGGCACTGGGGATCACCACCGGCTGAGGAGATTAGCCACCGGCTGAAGGAGGAGGCCACCGGCACAAAATAAAGCCATCGGCTGTTGATTGACTGCCGGTCGGCATTAAATACTGCCGGCCGGCACTGAATGCCTGCAGAACCTGCAACTCACAGCAGCAGAGGACAAAACTGTGCATGGCAATGTGATTCAAGCCATTTATGCACCAAACACACCCTTTATCATGTTTGTGACTCAAAGGGGCATGTGCCTCGATTCCCGGACCACCAATCACGCATTTCTATGCATGATGGCCCAAAGAACCGAGAATGCAACTTTGATTTCAAATGTATGCAAACCAAACAAACCAAAGTCCCAATCCCTATCACCAACTCAAGGACAAGGAATGCATGTTGATACAATGCAACCTAGTCATGTTATCTATCATGCAACATGGGTAATGCAATGCACTCATGCAAGCATACAAGCAAGCATGCAAGCGAGCATGCAAACCAAATAGAGGATGGACTAAAACATGAATTAGGCAACTCAAATAGTCCTAAAATCAGTGGCCAAAATGCCAAGTTAAGGAGGCCAAACACACATGCACACATGCACAAGTTAAGGCACCAACACTTAAGCACAATCATGGCAACTCTCAAGCACATCTAAGAGGCACAAACATGGACTATTAGCATACATGGAAAGCTCTGAAAATCATGTTAAACATGGTGCCAAACCAACTAACAAACAAGCCAAACAAAGCATACAAATGGCTCAAGCATTAAGGCAAGCCCATGAGGCTTTGAACCACACCTAGTACAACCACACATGGCAATACTTAAACACTTAAAAACAGAGTTTTAACACATAAAACTAAGCCTAAAGGACCACCTAGATGGCATCTAGATGACATGAATTAAAAGGCATGCATTAAGGCCAAGACATGGAGCATTTAACACACACTCTTAAAGCATTAAAGAGGCATGCTAAGCAATCAAACAAACATGTATGAAGGACTGAAATAGCATGCAAAATGGTTCCAAACCATCAAAAATGAAGCAAGCAAGGTATGCTACACACTCATGCACTTAAGGCCAACAAGCCCAATGCAAAGAGGCTATATTAAACATGCTATGGTTGGCTCAAATAACATGAGACAGACCTAAAACATGGAAATATAAGCACAAAAACTTCACAAATGCAAGCCTAAAACATGCTAGAAGCTAAGGCATACAACCTAGGCAAGTTAGAGGATCAAAAGGCATTACAAGGCAACTATGCTAAGCATGCATAAGGGACCTAAACCAACTTAGAAACATGTTATATCATGGCAATATAAGCATGAAAAACAAACCAAACATGCTCAACACACAACCAAACATGGTGCTCCTTTGGAGGCCAAAACTTGCCCTTTCCAAGGACATCGAGGAGAGGGGGTGGCCCTCCCCTTTTGGAGACTTCAAGGCACCATCTCCACCACTGAAATCCCTCAAGATTTCAGTGGTGGAGAGGTCCAAGCACCAAAATCTCGGATCTCTCACAAAATAGCACAAAAGGGCCCTTTTCAAGGCCTAAGGGTGGTCAAACTTGCCCAAACCACCAAACACTCTCAATAAACAATAAAGAGGCTTAAAAAACAGAACTTTTATGTGTTAAAGACTAAGCACAAAAACAGTTCAAAACTAGGCAAAAATGGAGTGCAAGAATCGGGTAAAAAGAGCTAGTTTCTTACCCTTGATGACCACCTTCACAAAGGTTGATATTGTTGCTTCCTTGAGCTTCAAACCAGCCAAAACTTCAAGAATAAGCTCTGATTTTGGAGGACACCAAGGAAAGGTGGAAGACTAGGTGTTTTAGTGCAATAATGTGAACCAAAACACCTAGAATACCAAAGAGAAAGAGAGAGATAGGATGTGTATCTATTCTAACCCTAGAAACCAGAGCTTGGTTCTCTCTAAAATGGCTAAAATTTTGTAACCCTAAGCCAAGAAGAGGAGTGGTCCTCTTATAGGCAAGCAAAGCTTGCAAAGCTTACAAGCTAAGCTAACTAAGAGGGTCATCCCTCCATACACGTGTATGGAGGGGAACCAAAACTATACAGCTGTCTGAAAATATCTCATAAAGCAACTGCACAGTGTCCGGCCGGCAAAGAGTGTCATTTTGACAAAACTTAGTGCCGGTCGGCACAATAAAGTGCCGATGGCAACACCAGCCAGCCGGTGGCCTCTAGCCAGTGCCGGTGGTGTGTGGGGATGCCTCACAAAGCATTCCCTGCCCTTCCAAGGCAAAACACAAGTGTTTGGTGCAAAACCAAACACAAAACGGTCGAGTTCGGAAGTCCTGAGGCAAGGCGCGCGAGCCGAGAACTCCGGGAACTCCAAACGAACGCAAACATGGATAATCACCGAGGGTTCAAGCGGTGACGTCCAGGTCTTGAGGACGGTCAAAAATGGGGTGTCTACAGTTGCCCCTCTTTGACAGAACTCGAAAGTCATAACAATGACGGGAGTGAATGTCAAAGCCCAGAGACGACCCATTTTTGACAAGGCCGAAGACTTGGACAAACATACAAAGCGCAAATGGTTGAACTCGCAAGCTGCCTACGTATCCCTTAGGAATCAAACCAACGTAGTTCAGGCACAGGCATACAAGCCGCAGATAAGGTATGCGCCCGTAGGCGGGGGCAAGATGCAACTGACGATGCAAAAGGCCGAGCATAACTTACGATCATGCAAAGGAAGCTGTAATGAAGCACACATGCAACAGTTATAAGCTAGCATACGCCAAACTACACTACAATGTAGAAAGGATGTAAGAGAATTATGCAATTCTCAATACGTCTCACTCAGAGGATACAATACCTGTGCGGCTTGTCCGGTTGCACCGGCCTCAAATAAGCCGTACATACAATATCGTGCCTGCAGAGAAAGCAAACTTAACAGGTACAATATTGTTAGTAATATGCATGACAATGCAAAATGAATGCAAAATGATATGCAATATATACAAAACTATGTATGAATAATGCAACTAATATGCAATGCAATTGAAACTATATGCAATGCAAATGATATGCAATGTAACATGCAATGCAATTGAATCATGATCCAATCATGAGCGGTTCAAACCACACAAATGTCAAATAGATTGATGGAGGTAACGAGCCGTCTCCCATAGAACGATGTCTGATCTATGAGTACTCCGCACGGACATAAGAACAAGTATTGGTGGAATGACATAAGTGAGGAAACGACCCGCTGAGGAGGGAATAATGATCCTAATGCCGGATGCAACAATTACACTACAATGCAATGGAAATGGATACAATGGATATGGCACGCAGGCCAAACCGAATCTTGCCTAGGAAAGGCATGTACGCATACGAACCGCGTCTAACACAGGAAATGTGCCGCAACCCTCAAACCAAGCTCATCAAGGAATAGGCGCGTACACAAAAACTGTGCTTCGACGTGAAAAGTAGGGGCACATACCAGACCAAGCTCAACCTGGAAAGGCGCAAGCCATGGATGGAAGTGATGCAATGGATGCATGCAATGGAATGGATATGGCACGCAGGCCAAACCGAATCTTGCCTAGGAAAGGCATGTACGCATACGAACCGCGTCTAACACAGGAAATGTGCCGCAACCCTCAAACCAAGCTCATCAAGGAATAGGCGCGTACACAAAAACTGTGCTTCGACGTGAAAAGTAGGGGCACATACCAGACCAAGCTCAACCTGGAAAGGCGCAAGCCATGGATGGAAGTGATGCAATGGATGCATGCAATGGAATGGATATGGATATTTACAGAAAATGCATGACATATACACTATATTACAATGAAATGCATGACATATGCATTTTTTTTTGTTTTTTTGATTGATTTTTTTTTTTTTTTTTTTTGAAATGCATGACATATGCAATATTTAGAATGATGCATGACAATGCAGTATTTAGAATGATGCATGACATATGCATGTGTTTTTGTTTTTGGATTTTTTTTGAAATGCATGACATATGTAGTATTTACAAATGATGCATGACAATGCACTATGATGCAACGACTATGATTACAGCTTTCCCTATCTTACCAACAGGGCGATATACTAGGTTGGTTCAGTATCCAGAATTGAGACGTAAACATGCCGCCTCAACCTATGGGGCTTCCATACAGATTTCAAGCCGAGGGTACACCCTCTGGGTATTTAAACCAGACTTTAGTCTCGGAAATCCCGAACCTTTACGTTCTAGGCATAAGCCATTCAAACTCTAGTTTTCACCGTCCCAGTTGGTCTTCTAGGAACTCACCGCAAAACAGGCAGGTGGCTTTGCCAGACCACCGAAAGTCGTTCGGGCACGACAAACACCAAAGGAATTGCACCTTCAGAGGATTTAAGGTCTCCTAGACCGGGATGCAAAATGTATGCATTTGAAATGCACATGATGCATGGCTTTTGAGATGCATGACAATGCAAATGGACGGGTTTAAGGTCTCGCCAGACCGTGCGTGTTTTCGGTCCCGCCGGACCATGCGTGCACAGGACGGTGTGATGCGCAAAATAGCGCGATGCGTTAGACAACGCGAGTGCACAAGACAGTGCGATGCGCAAGATAACGCGATTGAATGCATGCAAAATGCAATGAGATGCGCAAAATAGCGCGATTGAATGCATGCAAAATGCAATGAGATGCGCAAAGTAGCGCGATGCGTTAAACAACGCGAGTGCACAAGACAGTGCGATATGATGCATGCCAAATGCGATGGGGTGCACCTCAATGCACCGAAGGTCTTGCACCTCCCGAGGATTTAAGGTCTCCTAGACCGTCGCGTGTTTTTGGTCCCGCCGGACCCAAGTGTGCTAAACGGTGCGCAACGCATGTGAGACACGTATGCCCATGCAAATGAGGCATGCACGTCGATGCGAATGAGAAATGGAGTACGATGAGGTACACGTGCCCCAAAAGATGGAAAATGAAGTGCAATGAGGTACGCGTGCCTCAAAAGATGCAAGACAATGCAAAGGGGGTGCGCCAAACGGCGCGATGCGCAAAATAGCGCGAATGAAATGTAATGCACAAGATAGTGCGCTGCGCAAAATGGCGCGACGCGTTAGACAACGCGAGTGCACAAGATAGTGCGATATGATGCATGCCAAATGCGATGGGGTGCACCTCAATGCACCGAAGGTCTTGCACCTCCCGAGGATTTAAGGTCTCCTAGACCGTCGCGTGTTTTTGGTCCCGCCGGACCCAAGTGTGGCAACTGTGCGAATGTGACACGCGTGCCACAAGGGATGCAAAACAATGCAAGTGAGAATGAAATGAATCATGAGGCACGCATACCTTATTGGTGTGAAATGAAATGCAAAACGAGGCACGCGTACCTCAATGATGGAAAACGAAATGTGAAACGAGGCATGCGTACCTCGAGATACAATGAAATGCAAAATGAGGCACGCATACCTCATCAGATGGAAAATGGAATGCAAAACGAGGCACGCGTACCTCGAAATGCGATGAAATGCAAGATGAGGCACGCATACCTCATCGGATGGAAAATGGAATGCAAAACGAGGCACGCGTACCTCGAAATGCGATGAAATGCAAGATGAGGCACGCATACCTCATCGGATGGAAAATAATGCAAGACGAGGCACGCGTACCTCGAAATGCGATGAAATGCAAGATGAGGCACGCATACCTCATCGATGGAAAATAATGCAAGACGAGGCACGCGTACCTCGAAATGCGATGAAATGCAAGATGAGGCACGCATACCTCATCGGATGGAAAATAATGCAAGACGAGGCACGCGTACCTCGAAATGCAATGAAATGCAAGATGAGGCACGCATACCTCATCGGATGGAAAATAATGCAAGTTGCAAGGGACGTGCGAGACGGCGCGAGGCGGCGCACCGGAGAGTGTGATGAATGCGTGCAACACACACGGGGAACTTTTAAATCTTATGAAAGACAAAAGGATACAAAAGGATACAGTCATCGCATGAATTTGAGTGCCACACACAGAAGACACTGTCTGAGGTCAAAACGGAGGCCGGTTGAGCGTCGGAGATGCACTTTCTTGCACTTTCTTGAGCTATGAAGACCCAAAACCCCTCATCTAGCCTAAAAAAGGCCTTGGGAACACCACCGGCTGGGCTAGGTGGTCACCGGCTGCCGCCGGCTGCCTAAACTTCTCCACCGGCACAATAATGTGCCGACCGGCAGAAAATGCCTGATCGGGGGCAGTTCTGCCATTTCGCCTCGGGCTTTATAAAATAGGGTTTCTAAACCCTATTTTCCACTTCCTCTTCCGCCGAAATCCTTCACTCTATCTCTCTAGAGCTTTGTTCTCTCGATTTTTCGTCGATTTCCTCGTGTTTTCGCACCATTTTACCGTCGGATTCGCGATATTCTTCGCGTTTCGGACATTTCCACCCGATCGAAATCTCATTTCGGGATCCCCTTTGCTATTTTCGCCTTTTCGGGACTTGTTCCCCTCGATTTTCTCTACATTTCCGTGTATTTTCATCTTCCGGCCTTCCCGGCCATTTTCGGCCCGCTCGGGGTTGACTTTTCCAGTTGACTTTTCACATTCTTGTTCGGTTTTCCTTTTCCGGCTATTTTCTCATCTCCATTGCCATGGCTGACGACATTCCACGTGTCGGGACTCCCCCGGATCACGAGATGGATCCCGGGTTGAGCTTCTCCCGTTGAGCGAGCGCCCATTTGATCCGCGACCTACCGGCCGGCTATTCACATTCTACCACCCGATGGACTTCGCCACTTTCGCGGTTTCGACCGAGCGCTGGACCCGGAGCTTCTCCTGCGCGAGCCGACCTCGCACCTGTCCTTCGGCGCTTCTGAGGTAACATCTCTACTTTGTTTTATTTTCTGCAATGTAGAATTTTCTGTCGACTGCCGTAGCTAACTGCACCCGTTAACTGCTTAATTCTGACATGCCGTATATTGTAGTTGATTGTAGATAACTTCACAACTGATATCTGCTTAGGACCGACACACATGCACACACACTGCACTAGCCTGAATCACCCAAACACATGGCACACATTGCACTTTTGACATGAACTCACCAACACCCGGTGCTTATTTGAATCTGAAAACTCGCACGCATGCTAGACTTGCACTGAATCACACAAACATGCAGACGCATCACACGTTGGTAATTCACTGAAACATACCGGGACCTGGCATCCGTTTGAACTTTGAAAAACATGCACACATGCTATGTTTACACTGATCCGCATGGGAGTACTGACACATCACAGGCCGTAGTCCACCTACTGGTGCACTGAAACCTGACATTTGCTTGTATCTGAAAAACGTGCACACGTGCACCAAGTTTACACTGGACCACTCAAAACACACTGACGCATCACGCGCCGTAGTTTACTGTAAGCACACCGGTACCCGGTTTCTGTTTGAATCTGAAAGACTTGCACGCATGCTAGATTTGTACTGACTTTAACTGTTTCTTCGAAACTGTACATTTCATATTGCTTTGCAACTATTTGCTTGAAAACAGGGAGATTCCCATGCCATCCGCGGGTATGGGAATGTCGCGGCTCGAGATTGGTACTTGGAGCTTCCCGAGGCGGTTCGACGCATCGTGGACGATGCGGGTTTCAGTTCCTTTTGCAGGGGACTTTCCAGGCTCTCCGCCTGCAGACCTCTCCTTGCCGCCTTGGCAGAGAGGTGGTGGGACACCACCGACTCTTTCCATCTATCCGCAGCGGGAGACATGACGATGACTCCCTACGACTTTTCGGTGCTCACTGGCATCGGGGTAGGGGGTGATCCGATCCCCTTCGACACCGACATGGACGAGTGGATCGCCGCTCAGATCTACTTGCTTGGTGAGGCGCCACCTCTAGCTCGTCCAGGCTTTGTCCGCTACTCCTAGTTTGAGGTGCAGTTCAGAGTGCAGCCTGCGTTGGTGGCGGCGGCTCCGATGACCGAGGCGGCTGTAGAGCAGTACGCACGCGGCTTTCTGATGTTTTTGTTAGGGACGACCCTCTTCGTCGACCGGGCGAACACCGTGCCTCTCTGCCTTCTCAGCGCACTAGTGGACGTCCGGGACCTCCTGCGATATGACTGGGGCGGCGCCGCTCTGGCCACCCTCTACGGCTACATGAGCTCAATCTCTCGTGGCAGCGGGCAGTTGCTCGGGGGCTACTGGCGGGCTTGAGAGGTATGTCTTCTTCTCTGCTTTATATTTCTGCTCTATATACTTTCTGTATTCTGTACTGTACACACTGTAGTCTGCTTTACATTTGCTGTATACTGTACACACGGCACACACATACTCTGCTTTACACTTGCTGTATACTGTACACACGGCACACACACACTTTGCTTTACACTGACTGTACACTGCTCACACTGTACACACATACTCTGCTTTACATTTGCTGTATACTGTTCACACTGTATACACATATTCTGTTTTTACATTGCACAACACACGGCTCTGCTATTTCTGCTTTTTATTCTGTATTCTGCTTTATCTGATAAATGCACTGGTATTTATCTTGCAGTTGTGGGTTTACGCCTACTTCCCTAGGCTCGCTCCTGTACCCGATGCAGAGACCCCTCTGGTCGTTCCTTTCTCACGTCGCTTCGACGGGAGGTGCGTGCGGAGGCCCCGGGAGACCTTCAGCTTCTTCCGTCGCTACTTTGACACCATCACCCCTGCCGAGGTATGTTTTACTTGCAGTTCATTTAAGCTTCGTCTTTTCACTGTATATTAGCAATAACAGTAGGTAACACACTGTATTTCAATTTCAGATCACCTGGCAGCCTTGGGCTCCACTGCCAGCCGTGGCGCGGGATCGGTTTGCTGGCGCCGTCGATACCTCGCGTTACCGGATTTTGCTGGAGGGCCCGGTCTGTCAGGCTTGGTACCTAGGCGAGCGCTTCTTGCGTCAGACCTTAGGGTTACCTGAGCAGATAGTCCCGGTACACCCTCCCGAGCATATGCGGGATACGGAGAGGTTCACCGCCGAGCAGATGGCGGACTACACCATCGGCTGGGAGGCAGACGGCTTCAGAGGCGAGGGCGATTACTCAGAGTACGTC
>JAPPVO010005709.1:0-31776 GCA_030407325.1 Camellia japonica | reverse complement strand
ATCCTGATGTGTTTCACGTTTTTGGGGCCATGTTCATTGGGCCTCTATTATGATATGTTTTTTTTTTGGGAAATTACCCATAGGTCCCATGTGAAACATGTGGTCTCCATTTAATCCATAACTTTTTCACTACACCCAAAAGTCCTTTTCTCTCTCTCTCTCTGCTTTTTGCTTGCCTTCCTCTCTCGTTTTTTTTTTTCTGCATTTTTCTCTCATCGTGTTTGTCATGGAAGACGACCACCGGTGATCATGTCTTTCTCCATTGATCGGGGTTCATTGATAACCACCAAGCATCGAATCAACTCCGACGAAGAAGATGATATATTTTCCGACGAAGAAGATGAGTGGATCTACTTAGATCTGATGTAGATCTACTCAGATCTACATCAGATCTGAGTAGATCTACACAGATTTGGCTAGATCTAAACAAAAAATAGTTGCCGGAGTACAATCCTCTCTCTACATCCGTCTTTCCCCTTCGATCTCTTTTTTTTTTCTCTCTGCTATACACTTCTGTTTTTCTGTTCTAATGGAGAAAATTTTCGAATTCTGAACAAGTAGTTTTCGAGTTTTAGTTACAGGCGGTGAAAACTGTAAAATTTTGCAGTTTCAAATTTTTTTTTTGGTGCTGGAATGAATCATGGTTTAAAACTGTAAAATTTTGCAGTTTTATAACATTCTTTAGAACTGTAAAATTTTACAGTTTCATAACATGTTTTTTAATTTTTTTTTCCAGCAATATTCTAGACATTCCGGTGAGTCTCCGGCGACCGTTAAACGGAAGTCCGACGGTAGTAAGATGTGAACAGTGTCTGTAAATTAAAAAAAAAAAAAGGATTTTTTGGTAACAATTAAAAATGTATTGGACTAATTGGTGCAAGTATTTTGTTTTGGGATTAGCTGGGTTTTGAACTTGTTACATGGGACTTATCAGTAAGTTCCCCCTTTTTTTTTTTTTTGCCCTACATTCAATTGGGCATATTATATTTGGATTTTTTGTTTTAGATCATCAAATATGCAAAGACCCATGTGAATTCATTCTACTCAGGTGGGTATATCCTGATGTGTTTCACGTTTTTGGGGCCCATGTTCATTGGGCCTCTATTATGATATGTTTTTTTTTTTTGGCCTACATTCAATTGGGCTTATTATATTTGGATTTTTTTTATATCTAAAACAAAAAATAATATTTTGGGGCCCTATTTTCAGCCCAAATCTTGGGGGCCCAAGGCGCAGGCCTCTTTAGCCTGCCCTCAGGGCCGGGCCTGGCCCTATGCTCTGCGATATAAAGTTTTGCACCGGAGATTTTGCATCAGAATTGTTCAGGAGATCTTCAGTTATTGGCGACATTATCACTACAAAAAAAAAAAAAAAAAGGTTTTAGAGACAAAAATTTGGGGACAAAATTACTTTTTAGGGACCAAATATTTTTGTTGTAAAAAATGTCATTATATTTTTAGCAATAAAAATTGGACATTAGTGATGAATTATTATCCTTTTGGGGCCAAAACTTTTGTCTCAAAAAATAAACCCTTTTGCGACCAAATTATTTTGTCCCTAAAAGTGAATTTATTAGTGACATTTTTTAAATTTTGTTGCTAAAAGCCTTGTTTAAAACTTTTTGGAATAACCTTTTAGCAATTATCCTCACGATGATGGAAATTAGTCCTTAAATGTTTTTTTCAACAAAATTTTCACTTTTAGGAACAAAAATATGGTCTCTAAAACTCTTATATGTTGTGAGGAGATTAATATACTTTTCAACGGCTTGAGTTAATCCTTACAGTGTTTGGATGAGAAGAGATTTAGCTGATGCTTTAGCATTTGAGGCTCACAACACAGTGGATCAATATTTTTTATTATTAGCTCACCTGATATTTCCTATCCTTCTAGAGTGTTCCTATTATTAGCTCTCTTTGATTTACCCAAACAAAAAAAGGTTATTTGTGCAAGGGGTCCAACACCATTCAACCTGCACACACTTCAGCAGTCAACAATCTGTGCACTATTGGCATCTCAAGACAAGTTTGAGCAACATTATGTAGTTTTCTTGGCATCCACAGCTTTATTACAATTTCTTTCGCACTCCAAGTCATAGAATGTAATGGGACAGTTGGTTTTTTCCTTGTAGAAACCACAACACTACTATTATATTTCATTGCTAGCTAGCTTAATAGTAGTAATAGCACTTGTCAAAAACAATTGGAGTTGTAGCAATTTTATTGTATTATAGCTGAATCAACACAATTTCTGTTTTATCCACTTCTCTAGTCCATTAGACCTCCCACTGATCAATTGTTGCAGCTATTAACTTGTACATTATAAGCAAATTAGTTCCTTTTTTTTTTTTTTTTGCAGTGCAGCAGTTTCTTTATTGAAACAACATGAATGAATGCATATGAAAGAAAAAAGTCATGAGCTTTTTTTTTCAAGTCCCTTGACACACATCTTCATTTATAGCTTCTTAGGTGGCTGATTTATTAGAATTTAATGAGGTTCTACTCTGTGCCACAGGGCCTAATTGAGTGTTCACATGGTATTCACTTTTTAAGAGTATTCTTTAGGCTGTGTTTAGATCATGGATTTGGGTATCGATGTGGAAAGGGAAAGGAAAAAGGTGGGTGAAATGTTATTTCCTTTTCCCTTTTCCTTCTCCTTCCAAATCTCTACCCAAATCCATTAAGGTGCTCCTGGTTATATGAAAGATTAAAGCACTCCTGGATCTAATTTAGTTTCTCTTTTACTTCAAATATAGTGGCAGCCTACGAATTTGTTTTGGAAATTTATTTTATGTGTTTTGTGTTAATTCTGCTGCTATATATAGCTTTGGTGTCATTCTGTGGGATCTTGCTACTTTGAGACGTAAATCTATGACTGATTTATTGTGTCTTGATATTTGCAAATTTAAGTCTCAATAATCACCTTTAAAAGAACCTATATGCCCTAATTTCTTCCCTTGCTATTGTATCTAGTGATCCAAACTTGTGGCCTTTGTATGCACATATCATGGTCACTCTAAAGGCATCGTAGCATCTGGTCACACTGCAACAAATTAAGGTACTAGAGACAAAAATTTAGGGACGGAATCACTTTTCAGAGACGAATTATCTTAGTTGCCAAAAGTGTCATCGTTGTATTTTTTAACGACGAAAAGAATTACTATTCTCTTGGGACCAAAATTTTCGTCTAAAAAAGTTAACATTTTGGCATGAAATTGTTTTTATCCCTAAAAGTGCTTTTATAAGTGACATTTTCAAAAATTTTGTTGATCATATATATACCTTCATAGTAGACCTGCAAAGTTCATCACTTCCGTAAGAAATCTCAGTGAATACATTTCTACTCCTTGAATTAAAGTTAATGCATTAGTTGCTACAGTCAAGTGTGAATAAGAAGACATTTTTTGTTTTGGACATTTTGTATGATTGTAATCAAATACAAAATGAAGTTAAAATGTATTTGTTGTTGCTGCCCCCAAAGACTGCAGCAGCACATTTTTGAGTTGGTTTGCATAGTTTTTGTACTGATAAAGATTGACAATTTGATATGTATTTCTTGAAACAAAATGGTTAAATTTTTAATAAGCCACTGGATGAGGTGGCTAATAAATTATTGGAACATAGCACCAGATCACACAGCTAAAATCAAGGGAAGTTGGTAACTTAGAAATTCTTTGCATACAGTCAATTTGAGTATCAGACCAGTTAATAAAACCACTAAACAAATGAAATGACACCCCAAATATACACTGCTCTATATCCACCTACCATAATTAACTGTTGCCTGTGTTTGAAGAATCCATAAGCAAAGATCAAGGATTGGTTTAGCGTATGAGGCGCTTCTTACCAGACATGACACTTTGGTACGAGTCTTACTGTTTTGCTATGCAAATTGCTAGGTTCCTCTTCTGTGAGAACCCGAATATAAAAATTAAGTAAATAACTAAATAATAATAATATTACAATCTCAAATATTTTAATGGTGAATCCTAAAGTGCAAATTAAATATTTGGAGGGTCTTTTAATTAATTTTAAACCTAAAATAAATTCATGGTGGAAATTTCTAATTTAGAGGCAAGATTTATTATTAAAAAAATAAATAGAATAGAGGGTGTGACTTGAACTCTTGACCACAAGGCTTATAAATAAGACTCTTACCATTTGAGTTGCATATAACTTATATATATATTTTGTATATTTACCTATTTATTTGACCTATGTGTGCCCACCACTAGTATAAAATAAAATAAACACAAACCCTACTCTCTTATTTGTTCACCACCAATATAGCAGCAGCCGTGAGGAGGAAAAGAGAGAGAGAGAGAGAAGGGTTGCTTCTGAAGGAGATTGAAGGATAAGGGAGTCAGATTATTTAAAGTGTGTGGGTAATCCTAAACTCTCATATTATTGAATTGGCAGCCGTGAAGAAGAGATAGGAGCAGTTTTGGTGAAAATTGAAGAACTAGTTTGGTGCTTGAATAACTCCATCTCCAAGGTAGAAACCAATATTCTGTGAATATAGTTATTTTGTATATATGTTTCTGTGCATTCATTGTAAGAAGAAGGAATGAAAGCTTAACTGATTAGATGGCTTGAATATCTATCAGGTTAATAGTTGGTGTAAAATAGTGTAATGGGTATAGTAGATGTATGAAGAACAAGTATATGGCATGGGTTATATTCAATGAGTGTTTGTGCTTGTAATGGTGGACTTTGTGAGTGAAACGTGGGTTAGGTAGGAGTACTTGGCCACCACTGGTTGTGAATATCATGTTTCTTTTATGTAGTTTGAGGCATTAAATGGGTACATAAAGTTGAGGGTATAATCTATGAGTATGAAATTTTGCACTTAATCACAAACTTTAAAAATCAAGAAACCATATCAAACGAATGAATTTTGAACTGAAATTTTTACAGTAGATTAATTATATATTGAATTGAATATCTGAATTTTCTCATAATTTTTGGGAGTCAAAATCCATATAAACGGATGCGTTCAAATCTGTCCAGAAAATTGGTTTTAAACAGTAAGTTCGGGAGTGTTGTTCTCTTTGGGTATGAATCCAAAAATTATCAAATCAGTGTCATTAGAACCGGTTACAAGTCTAGTTTCTTAAATTTTTGGCCTTGCATTGATTGCTCATGTATATTAAGAGAACCATTAATTTCTTTAAGGTGCTGTAGAAAACAACCTGTTTGGATATAATTAACTGTAAATAATTATTTTGATAAGCAAATCAAGTGAAACCAATTGGGTTTGAAACTTAGGATATATTAGTTGATATCTGGAGGGTTTTGGAATTTTTCGAATAGCGTGGAGTTGGTTTTGTAATTTTCAAAGTTAGCGAATAGATTGGGAAACTTGTTTAAAATTCTGCATTATCTTAAAGTTACTTTTAATTAAGTTTCGATTTGAACCCATGTCTTGGGTGATTTTAGACCTTGAAGAACATGAACTTAGGTAATATTTAAGAGTAACGGTGAGTTGGGTTGAGCCGTGTTAGTGCGCTTTAGTTGAGGTTACTTAGTTCCTATTTTTTAGCATTTTTAAATTAGTAGTGACGTGTAGTTTTTATACTTGGTTCAGGGCACTAGTTGGACTTTTATACTCTATTCGAGGATTACATTATTTCGTGTTCAGGTGAGTAGTTTCATGCTACATATTTTTATAAATGTTCCACTACCCTGAACTGTTGGAAAATTAAATTGTTGTTTCAGGACTAAACTGTTTTGATAAATTATTATATTATCAATGGAATCAAATTATTTCTGAAACATATGTGAACTTGGCATACTGTAAACTATTTGTTTTGGTCTCATGTTTATAATGGTGAACTACCATGTTTTGCGAAACTAATGTATATTGATTATTGGGACCATTTGTGTATTCAGTCTAGGGAAATGATTCCACTGTGTGTGGTGACTTTGGCCACTAGGGAACAGACCCGGGTTGGGCCGTGATGACTCTAGTGCTCAAAGATTGTAAGGAAAAGACCTAGGTTAAGCTAGGTGACCTTCAATCGGATCGACTTAGAGAAAAGGCCCGGGTTGCCACCCTGAGGATGACTCCTAGTTCGGTATTGGATCCAATGGGGCTTATAGCCTTGAGAACTGTGTGGCAAGTTACTTGTTATTTCTTGGACCCAACGGGGCTTATAGCCTTGAGAATTATGGGTACCAACAAAATGTCATTTATGGGTACCAATAAAATGTTAACATGATAAATGACATTTTCCACTTAAAACAGATTACAACATGAACACCAATAATTTTCTGGATACCAAGAAATAACAAGTAACTTGCCACACAGTTCTCAAGGCTATAAGCCCCGTTGGATCCAATACCGAACTAAGAGTCATCCTCAGGGTGGCAACCCGAGCCTTTTCTCTAAGACGATCCGATTGAAGGTCACCTAGCTTAACCTAGGTCTTTTCCTTACAATCGTTGAGCACTAGAGTCATCACAGCCCAACCCGAATCTGTTCCCTAGTGGCCAGAGTCACCACACACAGTGGAATAATTTCCCTGGACTAAATACACAAATTGTAACAACCCTCACTTTATCTTAGTCACGCTCACGTGCATTTGCATGATCTTTGTCTTGATTAAACTTGCATCTGCAGACTTTGATCTGTTTTGTTTAAGTGTTGCTTGCATACTTTGTTTCTTGCTTGGTGTGTGTTAAGCCGAGGTCATCCTAAGCCTAGGTCACACCCTTGGACCTCTTATATCTAGGACCATCTTGGAACCACTTTGGTTGACCTCCACCTCCGCCCTGGCATATTGGCCGAGATGTCATCATCTAGGCGGAGGTGTGCATCACCTAGGCCGAGATGTTATCATCTAGGCATCCAACATCCTTGAACCTTGCACCTAGTGAACTTGTTCTGGGACTGGAATGACCTAGACCGAGGTATGGCACATCTGGGCCCAGGTGTGGCACAGCTGGGCCAAGTGTTATCCTTCCTAACCGAGAGACCTTACTTGCCGAAGCCTATGTCTTGACCCGAGTCTTTACCTTGTTAGAGTGCCCTTGTCACCTTGCTTGTTGTACACACTTTGTCATGCTCTTGTCATGTCAGTCAGTCACCTTTTTGAGGAGAGCTAACCAGTCGTTGCCACGTGCCCCAGCAGAGGGTTAAGTCAGCCGGTAGAGTGAGAAAACATATCATTTGTTGTATCTTTGTCCTAGAAGAGAGAGAAGCTCTAGGAAGAGAGGAAGAAGAGTTCTTAGAGTGAGAATAGATTTCCAAGCTTGATCTTCACACCTTGAACCATTAGATTCGTGTCTTGAGGTTAGATTCTTGATCTACTCTTGTTATTCCTTATGTTCATATGATCGCATCGCATGATCTAGCATGATTCATGAGCCATGCATTGATTTAAAACTTGTTTTGGAAAGAGAAAACGATGTTCTTGTGTTCTTGAATTAAAACCATGTTTTGATCCGAAAGTCTATAACAAGATCCATGTTTTTGTGTTTGTTTTCATAAGATCTTCAAGTATGGGTACCCAGGTCCATATTTTCGAACTCATCTCATGAAATCTCAGATTTTGAATAAAGAAGTTATGATTTTAGCATTCATGTTCTTCAAAAGGTAACCCAGATTTTTCAGACTTCACCTTTCCCTAAGTGTGGTCACTGAGACCCACTCTTGCCTAGATGCGCACCTAGGCCTAGGAGACCATACCTCGGCCAAGAGGTGTGGGACCTCGGCCAAGACCTGGTTGGTACTCAGCATGTTTTCCTGAGATGAAAAACAGTATTTTAACTCCTAGCACATGTTTTGCTTTGTCTTGACTTAGTTTTTAAACAAATGCCGAGATCATTTACACTCATGCAAAGCTTGTTTTAGGAATGCATTTCATGTCCATCTTTGAGCATCTCTTCTTGTCTCCTTGAAATGCATTCAATGGAATTTGTTATGTACTTGTAGGCCTTGGATCCTTGCTTGTAATCCCCACACCCGAAGAGCTATGTGAGTGGTATTTTTAATAAAGCTATGTTCTAACGTTTGATAAAAGCTTTGCTTGTTTCGCTTTGGAAAAGTGTTTGTTCAAGCATGAATGATTATCCCTAATTTTTTGTATCAAGTATTATCTTGTTTTGATGACATTCTTGGAAAAGTCCTTAGTGCTAGGGGACTATAATGCAACTAGTGCGTTTGTCTTGGAAAGTCCTTAGTGCTAGAGGACTATAATGCAACTAGCACCCTTGTTTGAGATATCTCCCTTGTCTTGTCACAGACGGTTTACCGCGTGGGTTTGTCCGGAATGTCATCCCTTATACTATATTGATGCTAGTAAGCATCCCTTGAAGCTTTGAAAGACTTGATAGATGAACTTGGTTCATCCCTTGATTTTGTACAAGTTATTATATGTATTGTTTTGATAAAGATCTCGGATATCATTCATTCAAACCTTTATTACTAATATCATTCACTGAGTATCCAAGCTCACCCTGTAACGCCCTCAAAATAAACCCATAATATCATGCATTCGCGACATCCATAAACATAAGACAAATAAACATATTTCTATTCATCAGAGTATTTAGTCCAAAAGTATTACATGTTGACAACAAAAGTAAATGCCCTACGGCTTACAACTTTCCAAGTCAACACTTGGTTACAAAAAGAGTACTAACTCTACACAAAATAAGCCATTGGCTTGATATACATGTAATACAAAAAGGTAATCACAAAAGATGTCCCAGCCACTAAGCCTCTCAAGCTACGTCCTTGGAGGTGGCATACTACATGTACCTGAAAATGATGTCCCATATAGGGTGAGCCAACGTCCAGTAGAGATATGCTAAACATAATATGAGCAATAACTAAAACATTAGCATTAGATAAATGTTTAACACACATAAATCAATTCACAACCCATTTCAATTACATGACAATTGTGTCCATGTTTCATTCCATTTTCCATTTCTTATCCAATTTCTCAATTAATAAATATGGCTCAAAACTTGGCCAAACAATTTAAATGAGACCATAGCTCATATCAACAATACTACCATACTTCACAATAGATACACATATTTGTTGTATCAATAGCACATGAAACACTTCCATACTTCACAATAGATACACATATTCGCTGTACCAATACTTCAATAGATACACATATTTGCTGGATCAATGGAGTCCATCCCCTATCTCCTCCCATATAATATCCGGTTTAGGAG
Source organism: Camellia japonica (assembly GCA_030407325.1). Classification (NCBI taxonomy): domain Eukaryota; kingdom Viridiplantae; phylum Streptophyta; class Magnoliopsida; order Ericales; family Theaceae; genus Camellia; species Camellia japonica. Next base: position 22,582 of record JAPPVO010005709.1, on the reverse strand, counting down.
TCCATCCCCTATCTTTCCCTAAACCATGGAGTACATCCCCTATCTCCTCCCACACAATACAATGTATATGAACACATATCATATACATAATCAATCAATACATAAATTTGATGTATTATTCCAACCGTCATATCCGATGACATATTCAATCGATTAGTTTTAGTTTGCCTAATCATCATGCATTGTCTACAACAATCAAGACTATCCTCCACCAATAGCCCAAAACAGTTATTTCTAAACAGATAATAAATGCCTCAACAGATATATAATTTCAACATTTTCAAAGTGAGCGATTAATAAATCCAACTCCACCATTCTATCTCATAATGAGCCAATTTCATTATTTCCAATACAATTTCACATTTCCATAACAATTGTCATTAATTACACTAATGACCCAAATATACCCAAACATGGCATTTTTTCCCTTTTTTTCAATATTGACCCAAAGGTCCAAATATTATCAATAACATCAAAAATCTCTTTTTAAGACCCAAAATATACATATATGAGTCAAAAAGACAACCCCTCTTTTCAATATAACGCATCTCAAACCCTAACTCTCCCAAATCAAACCATCTATACAAATAGTTCAACATCTATGTTAAAGCACATAAGAATGAGTAGTTATCCCTACCTCAAATTTCAGAGCTCAACGGAGAAGATGATAAAAACTCAAAGTGCTCCAAATCCCAAGATTTTCAGATCAAAAGATAGCCCACACCAAGATCAACACTTTTTACAAAGGCCCAAAGGTGGGAGATCACTAGGGCTAGATGATTTCTTAGAGAGAAGGTGAGGTTTTAGAGAGAGGAGCTCTCCAATGGTGGTTTTCGAAAAGTAAGAGAGAGAAAGGATGTTGAAAAGTGATCCAAAAAGTCAAAACTCGGACTGATATAAAAGTCGCCCCGCTCGAGCATGGAAACCCCCGCTCAAGCGTCAGACACAGACTCATGCTCGAGCGTCAAAAGCGCCGCTCGAGCGTCGATTGCACACTTCCAGAAGTTTTGCAGACCATGGTCCCCGCTCGAGCATCGAACTCCTCGCTCGAGCGGAGGAACAAAATCAAAGGGTCACGCTCGAGCGTCAAAACTCCCGCTCGAGCGTCTGAAGACCTGCAGAGAAAAATACTGGGAGATGGAAAATCACACTCAAGCGTTTGATAAAAGCTTTGCTTGTTTCGCTTTGGAAAAGTGTTTGTTCAAGCATGAATGATTATCCCTAATTTTTTGTATCAAGTATTATCTTGTTTTGATGACATTCTTGGAAAAGTCCTTAGTGCTAGGGGACTATAATGCAACTAGTGCGTTTGTCTTGGAAAGTCCTTAGTGCTAGGGGACTATAATGCAACTAGCACCCTTGTTTAAGATATCTCCCTTGTCTTGCCACAGACGGTTTACCGCGTGGGTTTGTCCGGAATGTCATCCATTGTACTATATTGATGCTAGTAAGCATCCCTTGAAGCTTTGAAAGACTTGATAGATGAACTTGGTTCATCCCTTGATTTTGTACAAGTTATTATATGTATTGTTTTGATAAAGATCTCGGATATCATTCATTCAAACCTTTATTACTAATATAATTCACTGAGTATCCAAGCTCACCCTCTCCTTATATATATGTAGGTGACGAGCAGGAAGGTGGTGACGCCTAGATGATTATTTGCAAGTTGTTTTTGGATTCATAATTTGTAGCATCTTGAAGGCTATGCTTCTTGGCTTGGTGGTTTATTTCTTTTGTATATGTCGGCTTGAGAAGCCTTTTGATCAAGATGTATTATGTACTTATTTTAATTGTAATCAAGTTGTAAGACTATGTTAAGATGTATGTCATTTCATTTGATCTATGCACAGCTCTTATGGACTAATTAGATTTAAATTTATTGTTTCCGCACATGTAGGCCCCATATGTATACTCTGACTATGTGTGAATCCTTGTAAGTTGGCCTTTGGTAATCTCGGATTACTGGCCATCACGGCACCATTCTACTAGGGGCGGAATGGGGTCGTGACACAAATGGTCCTGTGTGGGTGATTTTCTGATCACACTGCCCGCTTAGTAGTCAGCTAGAGAGCACCGGCAGAATAGATGGCTTCAGCTAACCTGCAATAGAAAGAGAAGGCTCTGACGGTGGTTCTTCCACCCAGGGGCACTCCGACGATCAAGTCAGTATATCTCTCAAAGATAATCAAGTGCTAAATTCACTGCTCAAAGCATAAATTGTGTACCTTAGACCCACGGGGGTGCCTCTCTTTTATAGCCATCCCAATCCTAGTCCCAATAGAAGCCTAACTTCTATGGACTCCCATTCAGTGCTTACTTTGGACTCTACAAGAGATAAGGATAGATCCCCTAAGAATATTATCCTTATCCATCTTGATGTCTTTCTTCATCCTAGGACTCTTGTCCCTTATCCATTTACCTTGGATTCCGATGTCTTCGGAGGAAACCTCGGCCTAGCCGAGATAAGCTCGGCACAACTACCACGACACGTGGCACCTCGGCTGACACGTCGGCGTCACCTTGCCACGTGTTGGTATTCAGAAAATATATCCCCACAACTGCCCCCTAGGTTCTATTACCTTGGCATTCTGAGGTAATGGAACCTATATCGATGCTTTCCTCCAGTACGTCGGCTTAAAATTTTTCAGCCGAGATTATTTATTTCAAGCCGACATGTCTTCTTAAAGAACAAGAACTCCAATGAGCTCCTTCTTGCGTATGAGCTGTCATATATCGTTATTCAACCATTTGATTCACGTGTTTTATCTTCATTGGCTTGTGCCTGTGACACGCCTATAAACCGTCTTCTCCACGTGCGCCGTCTGACGCATCCGTTGCCCTAGGTGCATTAATTTACTTTTGCTGCCGTTTCAAGTTTTAACAAAAACTTTTCCCTCTCTTTCATTTTTTCACTTTGCATTCGATTTCCCTTGCTTTTTCTCTCTCTAGCTCATTCCTCTCAAATCTGCCATTGTTCCAGACCTCAAGCTTTGCAACTACTTTCATTCTTTCATTCCAGTGAAGCTCTCGCCATTCTATCACTTCTGTGACCGTCGCCTGACTTCGGCGATTCCTACACCGGCTCTACTTTTTCTGGTAAGTTACTGTTTCTCCTGGTTTAGTTTCTTGTTGCTTTTTGAGCAATTTCACTTCATTCATCTGTTGCTGTTTTGTTGTCTTTGTTCAATTTATGTCTCGAATCATACACTGTTTATACATTCGTTGATCGTTGCCACTGTGCTTGGCCTTTTACACTTGTCTTGTGTTTCTTGATGACCCTTCACTGTTCTTGATTTCTGAATCGCCCTACCTATTTCTGTTTTCTTGTGACTTTCCCAGATTTGTGCTTTCAATCTTCATCTTCATAGTCTTTAGTTTAGGATCTTCGAATTTTAGGGAAAACTGAAACAATCCTTACAAATTCTTGCTTCAATACATACCTAGGTTTTTCCGAGGTCTCAATAACCCTTTTTGAAACATTTTCTTTTTGAAACCCAGCTCTTCTAACTTAGGCCGACGTCATGGGTATGTGGAGACATAGAGTAAACACCCCAACCAAACTTGAGTACTTTAGGCAAGAGTTCTCTATTCCTGCCGATGTTCATCTGAGGCTGGCTGGGGATGATGACTCCATTATGCCCACAGATAATTCGATGCCTTTTCTTGTTGTGGCTTTCACTGAGTGCAGACTTCGGCTTCCACTCAACATCCTTTTTCGTGAAATTCTCCACTATTATAGGTTGAACCCCATGCAACTCACCATTAATTCCTATCGAGTGATCAATGGTATCATAGCTTTAGCTAAACAAGAAAACGCTAGGATCACCCTAGCCGATATCCAATACTGCTATACCATGTGCGGCCTTAACTTGAAAGAAAAAGGCTACGTTTATTACCTTAAGCCGAGGTCTACAGAGTTCAAAATCGTAGCCGACCTCCCAGACTCCAACAAGGGGGCTGGAGACGACTATTTCATTACCTTGGGAAATTGGGAGTTTGCTCCAGACGAAGACCTCCATCTCTACCCTCTTCCTCGATCAATTTTAGAGGGCAAGGGTAAGAGCCCAGCATTTAGATTTACCTGTTTTTTCTTTCAAAGTCTCAAATACTTTATCTGTTTCCGACGTCTGTTCTTCTTGCAGCTGTTCGTAAGCCACCAAAAAATTTTCGCCAATCCTTCACTCCCAGCAAGGATTTGAAGAAACTTTTGGACTTGCCAGTCCATAAATGGAAGGCGCCTCTGCTTCTCAATTTTATTCCGACATACAAGTCAACCTTACCCGACGTCCCTAAGAGGAAGAAGAAGAAAAGCCTTTCTCTACCCTCTGCCACAACTCCATAGACCGCGTCCACATCTTGGACAGATCAAGGTTCAACATCGGCTCCATACCTGATCCTGATCTCCCAACGAAAGCATCGGCGACGACTTGTGCTTACAGCTGAAATGGGCCGCCCAAAACCAGTTGCCAAGGATCTTTTGGCCACCCTTCCTTCTGATGTTGACGCTCAGCCAACACAAACCCAGCTTCCATCCAAGCCAAAGCGAGTTAAAAAGGCTCAGCCAAAGGCGAAGGTAACTCAGGTTGATACTGAGGATACTTAGCCGATCTCTAAATTGGCTGAGAGTGACAAATCTCAACCTTCTGCTGGGAAGAGGCACTCTGAAACCCAACCATCAAATTCCCCAAAATCAAAAAAGTCGAGGTCATTCTCTGCGACCACCTCGGGGTCTAAAAAGCCTGATGCCCCCTGGGCCCCCGAAATCACTTTGGAAGACAAGCCTATTATGGCTAGTGATAGCGCCGATGACATCAATGTCGGCGTTGCCCTCAGTACTGCTCTACTTCTTCCAGGCGACCTTGATCGGAACGCCAAGATGAACGAGTATGAGAACTATGCTCTGATGCTTCAACGTTCCGTTCAAGTAAGTGACCTCTTTTTGGTAATTTCTGCTTTTTCTTTTTTTGTACTTAGAAAATTTTTGCAATAACTTTTGCCTTGTGTTATTTCAGGCTGTTCAGCATGCCCATTCTTTTTCTATACAATCTTTTGAGAATAGGAAGAAGTTGGCCGAGGTGAAGGGGGAGATCTCCAGTCTTAAAAAAGCCAACAAAAGTTTGTAATCGAAGATGAAGACTCTGGAGGAGCAGGCCGAGGCTGCCATCAAAGCTTAGAATGATGCCGAAGAAAAGGCGGACTCTACTGAGGCCCTTCGAAAGGTGCTTGAGGCCGAGAAAAGAGAGGCCGAGGAGAAAACATCCCAGGCCCAAAAAGAGCTTCAAGAAGCTCTGGCCACCAAAGAGGCCGAAATCAAAGATGCCGATGAGAAGGCGTACGCTCAGGGCATGGCCGATGTCACGGAGGCCTATGAGCAACAAGTGAAGCAGGCATGCAACGGGGGTTTCTTCCTTGGTTAGATGTCCTTCTAAAGAAGCTCAATGTTCCTGAGGATTCGCCCTTTAGAAATACTGATGACATTCCTTTTCCATTACCTCCACCTCCTCCATCAGCTCAATCTGATGTTGAATCTGAGTCTGAGTCTGAGGATGAGGCCTTGGTAAGGAAGCCCAAAGATGTTGATAGGGCCAAGTCTCCTTCGTTGAATGAGCAAGTCCTGGACTTGACTCAAGATGACGATGGTGATGAGGTCTCCAAGGAAACTGTTCCTGAGAATGTATCAGCCGATGTCACCCTTGCCGACAAGAGTATTGATGAAACTTTGCAAGAGATTGATGCTGAAATTGTGGCGGAGAAGGCGGCTGAGGTGGCTTCTCAACAGTCTTCTGAGGTCCAAACCCAGCCAGTTGCTGATGCTAAGGAATCTTAACTTTCATGTCTTTTCTTTTGTACTTTCTATTTCTTTGTTTTAGAAACAATGCAAGCTCTTCATATGGCTGATGTGCCCCCTTCTTCTTTGAATGTTAACTAAACTTTCCTTTTCTAAATGCTTGTACCTTTGTCTTCTCTTTATTGCTTTTGCATGATTCTATACTTAGAATATTCTACATGTATATACTCTTCCTTCTTTGTGCAACCTTCTCGGGGTGATACACCTCGGTTTTACCTCGGCAAGTATAAAATTGATTCAGCTTACCATGACCTTGGTTTTAACTTGTAAATTTTTCTCAAATTTCAACAAGTATTTAACCTTAGTCTTCAACTTGTAAACTTTTGTCAAGTTTCAACAAGTGTTTGAACAACGATTTTGGTTTTAACTTCAACTTGTAAATTGCTACAAATTTCAATAAGTGAAGATAAACAATAATCTCGGCTTAACTTCAACTTGTAAATTGCTGCAAATTTCAACAAGTGAAGATAACCAATAATCTCGGTTTAATTTCAACTTGTAAATTGCTACAAATTTCAACAAGTGAAGATAAACAATAATCTCGGTTTAACTTCAACTTGTAAATTGCTACAAATTTCAACAAGTGAAGATAAACAATAATCTCGGTTTAACTTCAACTTGTAAATTGCTGCAAATTTCTACAAGTGAAGATAACCAATAATCTCGGTTTAACTTTAACTTGTAAATTGCTGCAAATTTCAACAAGTGAAGATAAACAATAATCTCGGCTTAACTTCAACTTGTAAATTGCTACAAATTTCAACAAGTGAAGATAAACAATAATCTCGGCTTAACTTCAACTTGTAAATTGCTACAAATTTCAACAAGTGAAGATAAACAATAATCTCGGTTTAACTTCAACTTGTAAATTGCTACAAATTTCAACAAGTGTTAAACGTTTTTGTCTTCTCTCTGCCCCCAATGTGAACCTGAGTTCCACTTGGGTTCTCATTATTTAGAAACATTAGGCATCTTTTATCAGTTTACAAGTGTTGGAGAATTCTGCTAAGATTTTATTGATGACGTCGGCAAAAAATAACAAGGAACATCTAATGATAGAAAAATTTTAAATTACAAGTGTTCCAGGGTCTTGGCAATGCTTTGCCCTCACTATCTTCAAGCCGATATGCTCCATTGAATAATACCGTAGTGATTCTGTAGGGTCCTTCCCAATTTGGGCCAAGCTTGCCCTCTCTGGGATCCTTCTTGTTGCCGACGACTTTTCTCAAGACTAGGTCACCGACTTGAAAATCCCTTGGATTGACCTTCTTAACTTCAACTTGTAAATTGCTACAAATTTCAACAAGTGAAGATAAACAATAATCTCGGCTTAACTTCAACTTGTAAATTGCTACAAATTTCAACAAGTGAAGATAAACAATAATCTTGGTTTAACTTCAACTTGTAAATTGCTACAAATTTCAACAAGTGTTAAACGTTTTTGTCTTCTCTCTGCCCCCAATGTGAACCTGAGTTCCACTTGGGTTCTCATTATTTAGAAACATTAGGCATCTTTTATCAGTTTACAAGTATTGGAGAATTCTGCTAAGATTTTATTGATGACGTCGGCAAAAAATAACAAGGAACATCTAATGATAGAAAAATTTTAAATTACAAGTGTTCCAAGGTCTTGGCAATGCTTTGCCCTCACTATCTTCAAGCCGATATGCTCCATTGAATAATACCGTAGTGATTCTGTAGGGTCCTTCCCAATTTGGGCCAAGCTTGCCCTCTCTGGGATCCTTCTTGTTGCCGACGACTTTTCTCAAGACTAGGTCACCGACTTGAAAATCCCTTGGATTGACCTTCTTATTGTAAGCTCTGGCAAGCTGCTGCTGGTATGCTGCGAGCTGAATTGCAGCTTTCTCCCTTCTTTCTTCTAAGAGATCCAGATTTCGGGCTAAAAGTATATCATTAATCCCATTCTCTACTCCCTGGGTTCTGATCCCTGGGATGCCAACCTCCAGTGGGATGACTGCTTCTGTGCCGTAAGCCATGGTAAAGGGGGTTTCCCCTGTTGATCTTCTCGGCGTAGTCCGATATGCCCAGAGTACATTGGGCAACTCGTCTACCCACTTTCCTTTTGCTGCCTGCAGTCTCTTCTTTATCCCATCCAAAATTACTTTGTTGGATGCTTCTGCTTGCCCATTGCTTTGGGGAAAACTTGGTGTTGAAAAGTAGTTTTTTATCTTGAATTTCGAACAGAAGTTCTTGATGAGTTTGCTATCAAACTGCGTTCCATTGTTGGCAACCATTGCTCTTGGAATCCCAAATCTGGTGATGATGTTCCTCTATATGAAGTTCTTGACATCCACATCTCGGATTTTGGAAAAAGGTTCTGCTTCTATCCACTTCGTGAAGTAATCTGTTGCTACCAGCAAGTACTTCCTTTGCCCAGTTGCTTGGGGTAATTGCCCAACGAGATCCATGCCCCATTGGGCAAATGGCCATGGACTGGATACAGGATTCAGGTCAGCAGCTGGCTGGTGTATCAAAGGTGCAAACCTTTGGCATTATTCACACTTCTTCACGTAGGCTTCTGCATCTTTTTGCATGTAGGGCCACCAATACCCCTGGGTAATGGCTCTGTGAGCTAGTGATCTGCCTCTAGCGTGGCTTCCATAAATTCCTTCATGAATTTCATATAAAAAATCTTCAACCTGCAAAGGGTGTACGCACCTTAAAAGTGGTCCAGTGAAGGACCTTCTGTAGAGATGTCCATCCGCTGTCAGACTGAATCTTGCCGACTTCAATCTAACCTTGTGTGCCTCTTTATAGTCTTCTGGCAGCTTTCCTTCTTTCAGGAATGCAACAATTGCATCCATTCAACTTGGTCCCATGTCCACACACATTGCTTCTTGCTCTGTGATCGGTGGTTCTATGCTCGGGCCCGACAAATAGTCAATCATTATTGTCCTTGTTTTTCCAGTTTGTGTCGAACTTGCTAGGTTGGCCAACGCGTCGGCGTGGCTGTTATCATCTCGGCTAACCTGAAGAAGTCGGCAGTTATGAAACATGGCTGCCAGCCTGATGACTTCTTTTGCGTATGCCGACATTCTCTCATTTCGGGTTGCAAACTCTCCTGTTGTCTGATTTACTATAAGTTGTGAGTCACAAAAAATTATTACCTCGTCTGCTTCTGCTGCTGCTGCCAGCTTCAGTCCTGCAATCAATGCTTCATATTCTGCTTCACTGTTTGAGGCCTTGAACCCCAATCGAATGGACTGTTCCAATATCTCCCCATCTGGAGATATTAACACTACTCCTACCCCTGCTCCTTGTCGGTTTGAGCTCCCATCGACAAACAGGTGAAAGGAGTCGTCGATGTAAATGCTGCAGGGTCTGAGTTTTTCCTTCTCCCTTTGCTCCTTTGCTTTTGGTTGGGCTCCTCCTTGCTTGTTTGGACATCGTTCATCTTGGCTCAACGGAGCCCGATGTTCGATGGATTCTGGCGTGAATTCGGCCACGAAGTTGGCCAAAACTTGGCCTTTGATCGCTGTTCTTGGTCTGAACTCCAAATCATACTGGCCCAAGGCCATTGCCCATCTTGCTATTCTTCCCGTTAAGTCTCTTTGTTGCAACAAGGACTTCAGTGGGTGCTCTGTTAGCACCACAATCTTGTACGCCTGAAAGTAATGGTTCAGCTTCTTTGAAGCCATTACTAAGGCCAGCATTAATTTCTCCAGTGGTAGGTACCTTGTTTCTGCGTCGGCCAAGGTCTTGCTTACATAGTAAACGGCCTTTTGCTCTCATTTTTCTTCTCGTATTACCACTGCACTTACTGCGTGTTCTGAAACTGCTAGGTATAAAAACAGCTCTTCTCCAGGTTCAGGTGTTGAGAGGACTGGAGCCATGGTCAGATATTTCTTCAGGTCGGCCAGAGTGGCTTCACATTCCTCGGTCCATAGGAAGTCTGTGGCCTTCTTCACTAAGTTGAAGAAAGGCTTGCATTTGTCTGAGCTTCCGCTTATGAACCTGTTTAGGGCTGCGGCCCTTCCAGTAAGCATTTGAACCTGTTTTGCTGACGTCGGGCTCTTCAGCTCTAGGATGGCCTTGATCTGATCTGGACTAGCCTCAATGCCTCTTCTAGTCACCAAGTGCCCCAAGAACTTACCAGACCTAACTCCAAATGCACATTTAGATGCGTTGAGTCGGAGCCGATATCTTTTGAGGATTTCAAAGACTTCTTTTAAGTCGGTAAGATGATCTTTAAGTTCCTTGGTCTTCACGACCATATCGTCGATGTAGACTTCCACCGTTCGCCCAATCAAGTGTCTGAACATCTTGGTTACCAGTCTTTGATAAGTTGCTCCTGCATTTTTCAACCCAAAAGGCATCACCTTGTAGCAGTACAGTCCTTTTGGGGTGATGAACGCAGTTTTCTCTTCATCCGGGGGGTACATGGCTATCTGGTGATACCCCCGGTAGGCATCCAGGAAGCTCATCCTTCCATGCCCCGAAGTCGCGTCTACCAACTGGTCAATCTTAGGTAGGGAAAAGCTGTCTTTGGGACAAGCTTTGTTCAAGCTGGTAAAGTCCACGCAGACCCTCCATTTACCATTCTTCTTTTTTACTACCACTGTATTTGATAGCCATGTCGGGTAATTGACTTCTCTGATGGCCCTGGCTTCTAGCAGTCTGTCTACTTCTTCCTCCACTGCTTCGACGTGCATCAACGTCGGTCTTCTTGCTCGTTGAATCACAGGTTTGGCCGACCTGTCAACGTTCAGTTGATGGCAAACGACCTCGGGGTCAATGCCCGGCATCTCGTAATATGTTTGCTCTCAGAAAAGTTTCCAATTCTCTTTCTTCTTCTTCGGCTAAGCCCGAGCCGAGAAGAAAGAAGCGTTCTTCATCCCCCTCCTGGACGAGGATTTTCTTTAGTGCTTCTTCACTCTTCTCGGCTGGCTCATTGCCGACATCATCTAGGACCTTTATGTCCTCATCTTCAATCTCTGTCTTCTCTGGTTCTCGAATGTTACAGGTGGATTTCATTGCTGCCATAGAGTAATTCTTTGCCTGCAGTTGATCTCATTTGACTTCTTCAATCCCATGTTCTATTGGGAACCGCAATAGTTGATGTAATGTTGAGGGAACTGCCCCCATCGCATGCAACCATGGCCTTCCCAAGATGATGTTGTATGACGAGGGCGTGTCAATCACGATGAATTCTGTTTTGATCTTCTTAGTGCCGGCTTGAACTTCCAAGCTTGTTGCGCCTAGCGGCCACGTCGGCGTTCCATTGAAGCCGACCATCAGGCCATTGGATTGCTCCATGTCATCTGGGTGAAGGCCTAGCTCCTTGTAACATCTAACATACATGATGTCGCAAGAGCTGCCTTGATCAATCAGGATGCGTTTCACTTGGCACTCCCCAACCTAGAGGGATACTACCAAGGCATCATTATGCAGATGCTGGACCATCTCTAGGTCAGCTTCAGTAAAGGCTATCATCGGTCCCTGGCATTCTTCAGTCCGAGGTCTTTTCTGTCCGACCTGGTTCACGTGCTGCAGGTGTTTTACCTTCTGGGTGTCCCCTCTTATGTCGTTTTCGTTCACCTTCGAGTGGATTACATTAACCACCCGAGGTCCTCCTGCCTGTGGTTGCTATGCTGGCGGAGGCGGAGCTGCCGGTGCTTGAGGCAATCTTGCATGTTCTTCCCTTGTCCTGGCCTCATCAACAAGGTCCCTTAGATAGCCTTGCCTCACCAAGTCTTCTAAGTGTGCTTTTAGGGTTCTGCAACCCTGAGTTGGGTGCCTCTCTTCATTGTGGTAAGCACAACGCCTACCAATATTTCTTCCCATAAATTCCCCTGGTGCCCTTGCTGGTGCTCTGAAATAGGGTTGATTTCGAATTTGATCTAGGACTTTGTGGACCGGGATTCGGAACACAGTCGTCACTGCCTATTTAGCCCTCAATTCCGTCTTTTGCTTGTTGGGTCCGTTGTTACCTCGGCCTCGCTTCGGCGAGCCATTTCCTTTCTCTTGCTTCGTCTCCTTATCCCTCGACATATCTTTCTCGGCTCTGGCATATTTCTCAATTCTTGCCATGAGCTCTTCCATGCTTTTTGGCAATGTCTTTGCCAAAGACTTCCGTAGTGGACAGTCATCTTTCAGGCCGTTCTTGAAAGACACGACCACCACCTCCTGGTTGTATTCGGGTATTCGATTGAACACCTCATAGTACCTTTTTGCATAGGCCCTAAGGCCTTCATCCTTAGTGATTTTTAAAGCCATCAATGCGTCGTCCCTCAAGAGTTGTAGTTTGTTTGTCACAAACCTGGCCACAAACATCTTGGCCAGGCCTTCCCAAGTCTTTACGCTTCCCTTCGGTAGTTTATGGAACCAATCTGATGCAATCTCCCCAAAGGATGAGGGGAATACTTTGCAGAGCAACGGCTCGTTCCCACTATACAATGCCATTGAATTCAGGTATAGTCTAACGTGAAAGTTGGGATATGACTTACCATCATATATTTGGAACCTCGACATACTGAATCTCTTCGGTGCTTCAAATTTGTCCAATTCCACTGAGAATTTGTCCTCGGCTTAACCGGGGAAGTTACCTCGGCTTCGGCATTCTGTTGCTTTCTCTTGAGGTAATCTCTCAAGTCTTCTTTACTCCTCCCTGGAGCTCGGCTATCTTTGGACTTCAATCTTTTCGGCATACTACTCTCGGCCTCGTGGTGGGCCCGTTTTGATCTTTCTCCATGGGTTGTGTCAAAGCATAGCGCCTGCCCTTGAACATGCCGATGTTCTTTGGGCTTTGCGTCCTTTGTGCGATATGTCCTTCGGGACTCCTCTCTTCTCGGCTCCTCTTGTCCGACTTCCCTGGAAGGTCGGTGAGAGTGCCTTTCGCTCCTGGTGTGCTGAGGGGCTTCTGGGATTGTTTTTCTTCCTCCCTTCTGGGTATTAGCCGCTGGAATCGGCGTGTCTTGCAGCGGGTATGGCGGCTGCATGACGTTATTTTGCATCATGAAGTTGACGACCGATTGCAGGTCTGCCAACTTGTTTGCCATCTCTTTTACCTCTTCATCCCTCCGTAGGCATCTATCCCTCCATACCTGGAGGTTATCCTCGTTATAGTACCCGCTTTGATCTGGTTTCTTTGGTATGTCGCCAGTCTGGCCAACGTGTTTCTCTCCGTGACCTTGGTCACAAGTTTTTACATTGTGGTTGTCTCCTTCGATATCGAGGTCGATAGGTCTGCCATTCACCGCAGGAGTGTCGTCCCCAATCTTTTCCTTCTGTCCGTTACTGGCCATCTATTCTCCTTTCGTTCCCACAGATGGCGTCAAATTGTGTGGGTGATTTGCTAATCACACTGCTTGCTTTGTAGTCAGCTAGAGAGCACCGGCAGAATAGATGGCTTCAGCTAACCTGCAATAGAAAGAGAAGGCTCCGGCGGTGGTTCTTCACCTGGGGGCACTCCGACGATCAAGTCAGTATATCTCTCAAAGATAATCAAGTGCTAAATTCACTGCTCAAAGCATAAATTGCGTACCTTAGACCTACGGGGGTGCCTCTCTTTTATAGCCATCCCAATCCTAGTCCCAATAGAAGCCTAACTTCTATGGACTCCCATTCAGTGCTTACTTTGGACTCTACAAGAGATAAGGATAGATCCCCTAAGAATATTATCCTTATCCATCTTGATGTCTTTCTTCATCCTAGGACTCTTGTCCCTTATCCGTTTACCTCGGATTCCGATATCTTCGGAGGAAACCTCGGCCTAGCCGAGATAACCTCGGCACAACTACCACGACACGTGGCACCTCGGCTGACACGTCGGCGTCACCTTGCCACGTGTTGGTATTCAAAAAATATATCCCCACAGGTCCCAATAATCAATACACATCAGTTTCACAAAATATGGTAGTTCACCATTATAAACATGAGACCAAAACAAATAGTTTACAGTATGCTAAGTTCACATATGTTTCAAAAATAATTTGATTCCATTGATAATATAATAATTTATCAAAACAGTTTAGTCTTGAAACAACAATTTAATTTTCCAACAGTTCAGGGTAGTGGAACATTTATAAAAATATGTAACATGAAACTACTCACCTGAACATGAAATAATGTAATCCTTGAATAGAGTATAAAAGTCCAACTAGTGCCCTGAACCAAGTATAAAAACTACACGTTACTACTAATTTAAAAATACTAAAAAATAGGAACTAAGTAACCTCAACTAAAGCGCACTAACATAGCTCAACCCAACTCACTGTTACTCTTAAATATTACCTAAGTTCATGTTCTTCAAGGTCTAAAGTCACCCAAGACATGGGTTCAAATCGAAACTTAATTAAAAGTAACTTTAAGATAAAACAGAATTTTAAACAAGTTTCCCAATCTATTCGCTAACTTTGAAAATTACAAAACCCACTCCACGCTATTTGAAAATTTCCAAAACCCTCCAGATATCAACTAATATATCCTAAGTTTCAAACCCAATTGGTTTCACTTGATTTGCTTATCAAAATAATTATTTACAGTTAATTATATCCAAACAGGTTGTTTTCTGCAGCACCTTAAAGAAATTAATGGTTCTCTTAATATACATGAGAAATCAATGCAAGGTCAAAAATGTAAGAAACTAGACTCGTAACCGGTTCTAATGACGCTAATTTGATAATTTTAGGATTTATACCCAAAGAGACAAACACTCCCGAACTTACTGTTTAAAACCAGTTTTCTGGACAGATTTGAACGCATCCATTTATATGGATTTTGACTCCCAAAAATTATGAGAAAATTCAGATATGCAATTCAATATGTAGTTAATCTACTGTAAAAATTTCAATTTAAAATTCATTCGTTTGATATGGTTTCTTGATTTTTAAAGTTTGTGATTAAGTGCAAAATTTCATACTCATAGATTGTACCCTCAACTTTATGTACCCATTTAATTCCTCAAACTACATAAAAGAAACATGATATTCACAAACAGTGGTGGCCAAGTACTCCTACCTAACCTACGTTTCACTCACAAAGTCCACCATTACAAGCACAAACACTCATTGAATATAACCCATGCCATATACTTGTTCTTCATACATCTACTATACCCATTACACTATTTTACACCAACTATTAACCTGATAGATATTCAAGCCACCTAATCAGTTAAGCTTTCATTCCTTCTTCTTACAATGAATGCACAGAAACATATATACAAAATAACTATATTCATAGAATATTGGTTTCTACCTTGGAGATGGAGTTATTCAAGCACCAAACTAGTTCTTCAATTTTCACCAAAACTGCTCCTATCTCTTCTTCACGGCTGCTAGTTCAATAATATGAGAGTTTAGGGTTACCCACACACTTTAAATACTCTGACTCCCTTATCCTTCAATCTCCTTCAGAAGCAACCCTTCTCTCTCTCTCTCTCTCTCTCTCTCTCTCTCTCTCATGGTTGCTGCTATATTGGTGGTGAACAAATAAGAGAGTAGGGTTTGTGTTTATTTTATTTTATACTAGTGGTAGGCACACATAGGTCAAATAAATAGGTAAATATACAAAATATATATATAAGCTATATGCAACTCAAATGGTAAGAGTCTTATTTATAATCCTTGTGGTCAAGAGTTCAAGTCACACCCTCTATTCTATTTATTTTTTTAATAATAAATCTTGCCTCTAAATTAGAAATTTCCACCATAAATTTATTTTAGGTTTAAAATTAATTAAAAGACCCTCCAAATATTTAATTTGCATTTTAGGATTCACCATTAAAATATTTGAGATTGTAATATTATTATTATGGGGGATGCACCAATAAATCCCAAATTAATAACTTATACACTGTTTAGTCCTAAAAGTTTTCTTATAGACTGAAAGGTCCCATTACAATGTTTCAAACATCAGATTAATGTTACAAACATTAGATTTCAAACATCCAATGTTCATCAGATTACAATGTTCCAATGTTCATTTACATCATGAACATCATGATGTTATAAAATGGGACTAAATGAAGCATAAGAAAACTTTTAAGACTAAATGGTTCAACTTTTCAGAAACTAGGACTTATGGGTAAATTTTCCTATTATTTAGTTATTTACTTAATTTTTATATTCGGGTTCTCACATTCTCCCCCCTAAAAGAAAAGTTTCGTCCTTGAAACTAACTTGAGTAAATCATGAAAATAGGTTTGAGTACTTCTTGCGCATCTCGTCCTCGCGTTCCCAATTTATGGCCTTTGTACGCAATATTTTCTCTTTCGAATCCAAAATCTGAATAGGCATCTCCTCAATGAGAAATCCTCTCTAATATGAAGCGGCTCATAATCTATCACATGCGACGGACTGTGCACATATTTCCTCAGCATAGACACGTGAAACACATTATGCACTCCTGCCAACCTAGGAGGTAGAGCAACACGGTATGCAACCTCACCAACCTTCTCTAATACCTCAAATGGACCAATGTATCTTGGACTCAACTTCCCTTTCTTTCTAAACCTGATGACTCCTTTCCATGGTGATACTTTCAAAAATACCATATCCCCCCACATGAAACTCTAAATCTCTCTTACGATGATCAACATAACTTTTTTGTCTCCTCTGAGCAGTCAATAATCTCTCTTTGATGGTGATAATTTTCTGTGTAGCATCCTGTACCAAATTAGGTCCCAACATTTGCCTCTCACCAACCTCATACCAACACAAAGGAGACCTACACTTCCTCCCATACAAAGCCTCATAAGGAGCTACTTCCAAACTAGAATGATAACTATTATTATATGCAAACTCCATAAGTGGCAAATAATCATCCCAATTACCTCTCCACTTCAAAGCACCAGCCCTCAACATATCCTCAAGGGTTTGAATAGTCCTCTCCGATTGCCCATCTGTCTAAGGGTGATAAGCTAAACTAAATTTTAACCGAGTACCCATAATTGACTGTAACGCACCCCAAAACTTAGACACAAAACGAGGGTCCCGATCTGACACTATTAACACAGGTGCACCATGCAATCTAACAATCTCCGTCACATACAACTGTGCAAATAGAGCTAAAGAATGGTTCATTCGTACTGCAATAAAATGTGCTGACTTGGTTAATCTATCAACAACTACCCAAACTGCATCGTGATTACTACTAGTACGAGGTAATCCGCACACGAAGTCCATGGTAACATGATTCCACTTCCACTCTGGTATAGGTAAGGGTTGTAGTTTCCCCGTGGGTTTCTGATGTTCTACTTTAACCAATTGACACACCAAACACTGAGCCACAAATTCTGCAATATCCCCCTTCATACCATTCCACAAAAAATGTTCATGAAGATCCCAATACATCTTAGTGCTTCCAGGATGAATGCTATAACTAGAACTATGTGCCTCCGTCATAATCTCCTTCCTGAAATCACCACCAGCAGGAACACAAATTCGGCTATGGAATCTAAGCAACCCATCATCACTAACCACAAAGTCTACATGCTTACCCTCTGTTATCTCTCCTTTAATACACTCACACTAGGGGACAATCTCCTAAGCTAAACGAATCCGTTCTCTCAAGGTTGGCTAAATTGTCAATTGACTACAATAAGCCCTATCACCAGGCGTAACAACCTCAAGTCTCAAACATCTTATGTCTTCCACCAAACAACTCTCAATAGACAAAGCAACTACATGTCCAACTGTGACCTTCTTACTCAAGGCATCTGCAACTACATTTTCCTTCCCTCGGATGATATAAAATATTCACATCATAATCTTTTAGTAACTCAAGCCATCTTCTTTGCCTCAAATTTAGTTCATTTTGTGTGAAAATATACTCAAACTCTTATGATCAGTGTAAATCTCACATGACTCTCCATACAAATAATGTCGCCAAATCTTAAGAGCAAAAATCACTGCTGCTAACTCCAAGTCGTGTGTAGGATAATTTCTCTCATGTACTTTCAACTATCGTGACACATAAGCAATCACTTTCCTACGTTGCATAAGCATACATCATAAACCCTATCGTTAAGCATCACTATAAATCACAAAACCACCCCTATCTGTAGGTAAGGCAAGGATTGGAGTTGATGTCAACCTCTGTTTAAACTCTTGGGTGCTACGCTCACATTCATCATTCCAATCAAACTTTTCCCCTTTTCTAGTGAGATTGGTAAGTGGCAAAGCAATACGGAAGAATCCTTCTACAAACCGTCTGTAATATCCAGCAAGCCCTAGAAAGCTACGTACCTCTGTCACAGAAGTAGTTTGTGGCCAATCAACAATTGCTGCCACCTTTGTGCTATCCACAAACACCCCATCTTTACTCACCACATGACCCGAAAAGGATACACTACTCGACCAGAATTCACACTTCTTAAATTTTGCATACAGTCTCTTCTCCCTAAGGATCTGCAATACTACCCTCAAATGCTGCTCATGCCCCTCCTTACTCCTCGAATAAATTAGGATGTCATCAATAAACACTACTACAAATGTATCTAGTTGGGGTTTAAATACTCTGTTCATCAAATCCATGAATGCGGCTGGTGCATTTGTGAGACCAAAAGGCATCACCAAGAACTCATAATGCCCATAACGAGTTCTAAAAGGAGTCTTAGGAACATCCTCATCCCTGACCTTCAACTGGTGATAACCTGGCCTTAAGTCAATCTTAGAGAATACCTAAGCTCCCTACAATTGGTCAAATAGGTCATCAATACATGGCAAAGGATACATATTTCTTCACTGTGACTTTGTTCAGTTTCCTATAATCAATACACAACCTTATAAACTCATCATTCTTTTTCACAACAACACGGGTGCTCCCCAAGGTGAGACGCTAGGCCTAATAAAACCTTTGTCTAGCAACTCCTATAACTGATTTTGTAACTCCCTTGACTGCAACGGTGCCATTCTATAGGGCACTTTAGAGATAGGTGTAGTATTGGGGACCAAGTCAATGGAAAATTCTACCTTAATATCTGGAGGAAGACCAAGTAAATCCTCTGGAAAACATCAACACATTCACTCACTACAGGAAACTTCTCTAACTTCTATTCTGGCAGTTTAATACTCACCACACAAGCTAAGTAACAATGACACCCTTTTCTCAACATTCGGTTAGCCTGAAGGGAAGAAATAAAACAGATAAAAGACCCTTTCCTATCTCCTTCAAAGAAAAACTCAAGTTGTCCTGGTATAGAAAAAACTACCCCCATTCTAAAACAATCAATAGAAGCATGATGCTTTGTCAACCAATCCATCCCCAAAATCACGTCAAAATCCTTTATCTCTAAAGAAATCAAATCCACTGGAAAAAAAATCCTACCATCCAAGTCTACCTCACAAGATCTACAGACATCTTCCAATACAACTGTTTCTCCTAATGAAGTAGACACGATAATACAAACATCCAAAGGCTTACAAGGAATATACAATCCATGTAGATATCTAGGTGCTAACTCTTCACCTTCAAAATGAAATCAAGAACGATTCAACACAAGTTTAAACAAGACTAACTTAATCATACACTACTAATGACTATAGGGACTCGGACCTCGTCTAAATGATGAAATGCAAGACATGTAACTTGACAAACCTACAGCTTTGATACCACAATTGTCACACCCCAAATCCGGGCATGACCGGCCGTGGCCCACAGGGACTTAGCCCAAGGCACACGTAAGCCTAAACATGAACCCAAAACCATAAAGAATCCAGTGAAATGCCACAAGTGTAAAACAAGCCATAACCAACTTTCTAAAAATATATATATATACTAAATGGGACACAAACCGCCCCCAAAATAAAATAATTCTAAATAAAACCCAACCACAATGTATGCACAAAATCCAACATAACAACCTAAAACAAAATAAATGAATGTCCTAGAGGTCCATGCAATTGATTCCCCGCTACGCCATGAGTCCACTCTAAGTCCGTCTAACACCTAAAAATGGTAAACAACTAAGTCAGCTGATAGCTAAGTGAGTAGCAACATGGACAATATATACAGTTTTGAAAACAGGGATCAATTCCAAAATAAGACATATATCACAGAAACTAGATTGGCATACAGTTTGATAAAGAAAATTTGTTTCAAAAAGAAGGTTCCACAGTTCAATAGTTAAAATACTCATGTCTCTCATAACAAGCTAAAACAAAATAAATGAATGTCCTAGAGGTCCATGCAATTGAGTCCCTGCTATGCCATAAGTCTAGTCTAAGTCCTTCTAACACTTGGAAATGGTAAACAACTAAGTCAGCCGATAGCTCAGTGAGTAGCAACATGGATAGTAGATATAGTTTTGAAAACAGGGTTCAATTCCAAAATAAGATATATATCACAAAACTAGATTGGCATACAGTTTGGTAAAGACAATCTGTTTCAAAAAGAAAGTTTCGCAGTTCGACAGTTAAAATACTCATGTCTCTCAAGAATATGATAAATGACATTTTTCATTTAAAACATATTACAACATGAACACCAATACTTTTCTGGGCACCAAGAAAATAACAAATAATATGCCACACAGTTCTCAAGGCTATAAGCCCCGTTGGATCAAATACCGAACTAAGAGTCATCCTTAGGGTGGCAACCTGGGCCTTTTCTCTAAGACAATCCGATTAAAGGTCACCTAGCTTAACCTAGGTCTTTTCCTTACAATCGTTGAGCACTACAGTCATCACGGCCCAACCCGAATCTGTTCCCTAGTGGCCATAGTCACCACACACAGTGGAATAATTTCCCTGGACTAAATACACAGATGGTCCCAATAATCAATACACATCAGTTTCGCAAAACATGGTAGTTCATCATTATAAACATGAGACCAAAACAAATAGTTTACAGTATGCCAAGTTCACACATGTTTCAGAAATAATTTGATTCCATTGATAATATAATAATTTATCAAAACGGTTTAGTCCTGAAATAACAATTTAATTTTCCAACAGTTCAGGATAGGGGAACATTTACCAAAATATGTAGCATGAAACTACTCACCTAAAAACGGAATAATGTAATCCTCGAATAGAGTATAAAAGTCCAACTAGTGCCCTGAACCAAGTATAAAAACTACACATCACTACTAATTTAAAAATACTAAAGAATAAGTAACCCCAAACTAAAGTGCATTAACACGGCTCAACCCAACTCAGCATTACTCTTAAGTATCACCTAAGTTCATGTTCTTCAAGGTCTAAAATTACCCAAGACATGGGTTCAAATCGAAACTTAATTAAAAGTAACTTTAAGATAAAACAGAATTTTAAATAAGCTTTCCCAATCTAATCGCTAACTTTGAAAATTACAAAACCCACTCTACGTTGTTCAAAAAATTAAAAAACCCTCCAAATATCAACTAATATATCCTAAGTTTCAAACCCAATTGGTTTCACTTGATTTGCTTATCAAAATAATTATCTACAATTTATTATATCCAAACAGGTTGTTTTCCGCAGCACTTTAAAGAAATTGACGGTTCTTTTAGTATACACGAGAAATCATTGCAAGGCCAAAAATTTAAGAAACTAGACTCGTAACCGGTTCTAATGACTCTAATTTGATAATTTCTGGATTTATACCCAAAGAGAACAACACTCCCGAACTTACTGTTTAAAACCAGTTTTCTGGACAGATTTGAACGCATCAGTTTATATGGATTTTTACTCTCAAAAATTATGAAAAAAGTCAGATATGCAATTCAATATGTAATTAATCTACTGTAAAAATTTTAGTTCAAAATTCATTCGTTTGGTAAGGTTTCTTGATTTTTAAAGTTTATGATTCTGTACAGAATTTTTGGACTAAGAATTACACCATTCTTTATACACAAAACACTATCCCAATCAGCCAAATATTTTATAGCCATGCCCAACACATGTACCTACTTCACCAATTTGATCCATCAACTACGCAGCAACTCACAAGAAGAAGAAAAGGATAGTGAGGGAATTAAAAAATAAGGGATTTACCTTGCCAATGGCCACCACAAAACTCAACAATTTTCAGCACTTTTCACCTAATAACCTAGATGTCTCTCTCCCTCTCTTTACCTCTCACTGCTGCTCTGAAAGTTGTGGGAAACAATAACATAAGAATTAGGTTTTGTTATCCTTTATATATATATATAACCAAAAGGCTCTAATTTATTATCTCTTTATTATTTTAATTTCTATCTCTATTAAAATACAAATATTATTAGATCAAAATATGCTTACTAATTTGGCACTTAAATTTATTTATTTATTTAAATAATAAATTCTGCCTCTAAATTAAAGACTTTACCATAAATTTATTTTCGGTTTAAAAATTAATTAAAAAACCTCCAAATATTTAATTTGCACTTTAGGATTCACCATCAAAATATTTGAGATTGTAATATTATTATTATTTAATTATTTACTTGATTTGTATATTCAGGTTCTCACAAGTGTTAGAAGGACTTAGAGTGGACTCATAGTGTAGCGGGGACTCAATTGCATGGACCTCTAGGACATTCATTTATTTTGTTTTAGCTTGTTATGTCGGGTTTTGTGCATACATTGTGGTTGGGTTTTTTTTTTTATTATTTAGAATTATTTTATTTTGTGGGCGGTTTGTGTTCCATTTAGAATATATTTTTGGAAGTTGGTTATGGTTGGTTTTACTATTTATACTTGTGACTTGTCACCGGATTGGGTTTTGATTTATTTATTTATGGGCTATCATCACATTATTCTTCATGGTTTTTGGGTTCATGTTTAGACTTACGTGTGCCTTAGGCTG
>JAPPVO010005708.1:0-12721 GCA_030407325.1 Camellia japonica | reverse complement strand
TAGCGAAGGTAATGTCGATGGTATAGGGGTGAAGCCGAATCTATGCCTAGGGACCCAAGAACTTCCACGGTTTGAAGGGCCTTGATCCAGCCATGCTTAAAGCCGCGATTTTCGCATCGACAAACTTCCTCAGCAAGGTCTGTCTTGGTTTTATCAACCCCGGCCTTGAAACCGTCTGTATTTCTCGTAACCCGGGGCCTCTTGGGACGTATTTCCGCCCACTTTAAGTTAACCGGCCGTCGCCGGCTCAGCCATTCGAACCTTCTTAAGCTCCCGAAGCTCACTCTTGGCCTTTTTCGCGCGGCCACCTTCTCTAAGAATGCCTCGGCCAGCCCACGAGTATGAACCATTCGGCTCTTCACGCTCGCGCCCTGGCCAAGGCAAGGGCAGATTTATTAATCTAGTCGGTCCCGTTTTACTCGGCCACTTTCTCAAAGAATGCCTCGGCCAGCCCACGAGTATGAACCATTCGGCTCTTCACGCTCGCGCCCTGGCCAAGGCAAGGCAGATTTATTATTATCTAGTCGGCCCCGTTTTACTCGGCCACTTTCTCAAAGAATGCCTCGGCCAGCCCACGAGTATGAACCATTCGGCTCTTCACGCTCGCGCCCTGGCCAAGGCAAGGGCAGATTTATTAATCTAGTCGGCCCCGTTTTACTCGGCCACCTCTCAAAGAATGCCTCGGCCAGCCCACGAGTATGAACCGTTCGGCTCTTCACGCTCGCGCCCTGGCCAAGGCAAGGGCAGATTTATTTCTATCTCGGCCCCGTTTTACTCGGCCACCTTCTCTGAGAATGCCTCGGCCAGCCCACGAGTATGAACCATTCGGCTCTTCACGCTCGCGCCCTGGCCAAGGCAAGGGCAGATTTATTAATCTAGTCGGCCCCGTTTTACTCAGCCACCTTCTCTGAGAATGCCTCGGCCAGCCCACGAGTATGAACCATTCGGCTCTTCACGCTCGCGCCCTGGCCAAGGCAAAGGCAGATTTATTAATCTAGTCGGCCCCGTTTTACTCGGCCACATTCTCAAAGAATGCCTCGGCCAGCCCACGAGTATGAACCGTTCGGCTCTTCACGCTCGCGCCCTGGCCAAGGCAATGGCAGATTTATTAATCTAGTCGGCCCCGTTTTACTCGGCTACCTTCTCTAAGAATGCCTCGGCCAGCCCACGAGTATGAACCATTCGGCTCTTCACGCTCGCTCCCTGGCCAAGGCAAGGGCAGATTTATTAATCTAGTCGGCCCCGTTTTACTCGGCCACCTTCTCTGAGAATGCCTCGGCCAGCCCACGAGTATGAACCATTCGGCTCTTCACGCTCGCGCCCTGGCCAAGGCAAGGGCAGATTTATTAATCTAGTCGGCCTCGTTTTACTCGGCCACCTTTTCAAAGATGCCTCGGCCAGCCCACGAATATGAACCATTCGGCTCTTCACGCTCGCGCCCTGGCTAAGGCAAGGACAGCTTATAGATCTATTAAGAAATATCACCATAAAATTACGGAAACATCAGCACATTGAGCAGAATTCATAACATTTTATAACTACAAAAAAGTATCGACGTCCATTTCTGTCCATTTCTGTATCATAACTTTTATAATATCAACCCGCATGAAAAATGTCCGATAAACAAATACAAAATAACAAAAACAAACGGAAAAAGTACTTTCTCGAAATCATAACAATTGTGTATCGTAAAGATCAACCCTCGGAATCAGTCTCCAACGGATCGATGTCTACTTGCTCATACGGTATTGGCATATTCAGCGAAACTCCAACTGCAGCAAGGGCCTTGTGCCAACCATGTTTGAAGCCCCGATTCTCAAACCGAGAGACCTGGTCCACATACTCGGCGAGTCCAGCCTCTTTCCCGGCTTCAAACCTTTTGAATCGGCAATCTCCTTCGCCGCCTTCATTTCAGCCAACTCAGCCTCCAGGCTGGCAACTGCCTTTTGGGACAAGCCAAGTGCAACTTCCATATCGTCGGCCTTCTTCTCGGCCTCGCTCTCAACTTATCCGCATGACGAGCTTTCTCTACCTCGTCCTCTGCCCGAGAAGCTTCCTGTTTTCGCTCTTAAAAATTCGTCCTCGGCCCTTTTCCTCTGGCCCTCAACTTGCTTTCGTAAATGACTAATCTGCTTGACGGCGTCGAGATGACGGCGGCCTACATCGGCTATCCTACCAACGGTCTACAAAAGAAAAATTCAAAAAACGTAACGCGAACAATGTTTGGATGAAGTGAAGGAAAAGTCAGAATACGTACCAAAAGGGCCGACTGCGCGGCTAACATTGTCGCATTCAAATCCGGTTCCAACTGGAAAGCCTCCATATCACACGGCAACGAAAGACGTTGCCACGCCGAACGCGACCTCTGGGTCTTTAAGCGCCGAGGCATCCGAAGGAACCGGCATGTTTCTTACCATCGGTCGAATCACAAAGGGCACAACCTCACTCGATCCCCCCATTCGAGGACGTTTGCCGCCGTGATCTTCTAAACCGACCTCACGATCCCTAGCGCGTTTCTCCGCCCTCCCTCAACATCCTGGACGGCTTTCCCAACCAACGCGGATTCGGCATTCTTATTTGTTGCCGCCTCCTCAACAATTCCAAGGATTTTGATTCGGTAACTGGAAGGGAATGTTGAGATTCACTGGTGGGCGGTTCGGTCGAAAGGCCCTCCGCTCTTCGCCGTGCAGCTAACCTCTCCGCATTCGCCTTCTTAGCAAGCTTTGTCAGGCTTAACCCAGCCATGTTAGTGGATCCCGAGATGGGAAGATTGTCTGTACGTTGAGGAACGTCGTCAACAGAGAGGTTCCCCCGCCCGAAGTAGAGGGAGGATCGGCAGAATCCAATACCTCCTCAGATTCGGCCTCGGACTGATCTGATTTGGCAGTATCGGATACTTCAGTATTCTTCGAATCGGACCCTTCAAAACCTACCTGTCTTAAGTTTTTGAAGTCGAAAAAAATACGAGCGACGAGAAAATCTTCCTCCTTCGGAATCGGTATGTTTCTGCAGCCGAAAAGGTTGTATATGTAGGCTCGTAGCAAAGCAGAACGTGAGCCGCTCTTCCCTGCTTATGAAGACTGCGACGGCGCCGAAATAACTAAGAGCAATCCTAATGTCCGAAAGAACGGCGTCGTCAGTTGAAGCTCGGACTTTTTTCAAATCGTTCCCTGCAAAAGACAAGCCATAAGACTCAAGAAAACAGGGTATGGCAAATATGAGCACACAATACAAGCAAGAGAGCATTCGGCGACCTGGTTCGCCCCTACGTCTAGGAATAGGATCGACACGATCCTCCCCTTCGCCGAACTCCCAGTTGCCGCGGACAACGACCATGACATCATCAACTCGTTTCCCAGAGCTGGAAAGCATAGTGATTAACTGATGATCTGTATCCTTAGCTCTAAGGAAGTAACGCCCGTGCCGACCAGAGGACTTGGCCAAAGCATAACAGTGCCGAATGGCAAGAATGCTAAGATTAATTCCAAGGCAACGGTTCAGCGCTACGACCCCCATTATAATTCTAAAGAAATTCACATTGGGTTGGGAAGGGATCAAATCCCAATGGCGAAGAACAGCCCTCAGAAACGGGTGAAGGGGAAAGCGGACTCCGCCCTCTGCGATTGACAAAAGGGGAAAGACAATCGTGGTTTTGTCCTTGCTCTCCATGTCAAGAGTGTCGTCCGCCACAAACGACAGGTGGACATCGTCAGGAATAGAGAAATGGCGTCTAAAGCCAACAATTCGGTCTGACGAAATGAGGTCTTTCAAATGTTTCGCCATAACCTACTGTCTATAAGAACATGCGACGGAATAAACAAACTAGGAAAAGCTTCAGAGCAGGGGAGAGGAAAACTTACAAAAATGAAGAGAGTATCACAGACGGAAGAATTGCAAGAACGATTCGAAGAGCAACCAGCAACCAGCGTCATAGAACACGGATTCGAAAGGACATCAGATTTTAAATCATAATAAATAGGCGTGTACGAAGGTCGGGAAGTTGAGACGACGATTAAAGAGGGAGTAATTAAACGTCCGCGTGATAAGTCTAACCCCCAAACTTCGGTTCAGAGTATTTGAAAATCGGACCCAAGCATTTCACCCAACTGTCATTGACAGAACGCTTGGGGGGCAATTGTGGGAGCCGAATAAATAGAGGAACGAAATCTGGTATACCCGAGGAGCCGGGAAATGAACGGCTCCATTCTGGTCAACTGGAACGCCGAATACGTTCTTAAGGCCGAATAGACTTGAGAAGGCATATCAGGACAAATGAAAGAATAATAAATAAAAAGTAGACTCTGGCCCCGAGGCCCAGAGAATGGATATAAATACAAGAGTTTCAGATTTGTAAAGGTATGTAAAAATCACTTCTAAAAACTTAGTGAACAAGCTTTCTTAAGTAGAAGAACTGACTTGTCCGTCGGAGTGCTAATTCCGGCACCCCCGACCGGAGTATTTGTATCTTTGCAGGTGACTAGTTGAGGATCATTGGCATCTTCCAGGATCTGAAGAGTATTTCCAAACCACTTCCCCGCAAATAATTTTTACATAAAGGGATTTTCTTATCAGATTTATTATTGTTTTTTTAAATAACTAACACAAAAGTAGTGAAAATCATATAAATATAAAAAGATGAGATTTATTATCTTTTTAAGAAAAAATTAATAAAAATCTATTTATATCCTTTCGATTTCATGCTAGCAAAAAAGAAAAATGGCATGCCTAATTTCTTTATCATATCATTATAGATGAATTTCAGTCTCCAACATTTCTCAGTAAGAAAATAAAAATTTGAAAAAACTTAACTTCATGAAGAAAAAAAAAAAAAGTAAAGAAAAAAAGGAAAAAGTTCAAAAAACACAACTGTGAGTCAAAGGGAGAGAATGCATTCTTCTCACGCAACCAAACCATCACAACTAAAAAACTACCTAACTTCCTTCTCTCCCTTCTCTCCCTTCTTCCATAAATCTATACACTTCACCTATACATACATATAATCCATATCACTACATATATATATATATATATATAGATGTCGGAGAGAAGTCTACGGCGGAGAATTCCGGTGTCGAACAGGAGAGCCACCAGACTGCAGCACCACCCATCGCCGCCGCCTCACCGTCGGACTCTGGCGGCGCATCGACGGTCATCAAATCCTTCGAGCCCCACCACCACCGATATTCTACAGAGATACGAATCGGAACCGACTCTGTGGACGGTCGGTTTCGCCGGCGCCGTCTCGTGCGGCGACGATCGGAATCTGACGACGCCGGAGTCAGACGCCTTGTTTTTCCGTCTCCGGACGTGCACGGACATCTTCTCTTCTACCGAGTTGCTGTTGCCTCCGAGATCTCCTCGAAATTTGGAGGTGCCAGGTACGATCAATTTCTCAGGTTCACCATTTACTTATTTACTCCCTCCGTTTTAAAATAATAATTGTTTTTTGAAAAATTCAATTTTTTTTATAATATAATTATTGAATTTTAAAAAATTAATTTTTCAAAATTATGTATATTTTTTAGAAATATCAATTGTTATAATTGTACTTTTTATGTTATTAATGAATTTTTAAAAAAAAGGCAAAATATGAAATTCATATTATTTTTATCCTTAATTTTTGAAAAGTGACTAATATTTTGGAATAATAAAAAAAGGAATAAGGAATTAATATTTTTGAATGGATGTAGTATTTTTTTTTAAAAATAAATCAATGTGTTTGGTTTTAATTTTCTGAAAATTGAATTTTTTATTTTTTGTGTTTTTTATTTTTATTTTTAGTGAATATTTTTAAGATTTTAAGCAATTTTTATTTTTATTTTTTTAGGTACACCTTCCTTAGATATATCTAAAAAGTAAAATATTTATTAAAAAAATTAATACCAATGATTTAGAGCACTAATTTTTGTACTCTAATGAAACACTAATGACATGACAAAAAGAAGAAAAAAAAACAAAACAAAACAAACAAACAATAAACCAAAACCAAAACATCACATCATAGTAGGTGGGGCCTACTGATGAGCTGGCTTTAGAACTCAAGAATTAGAGCTCCAAAGCATTTTTCAATTAATAAATACATAAGAATACGAAAAATATACTGAATTTTTGTTTTTTTTATTTTTTTTGATATTTAGTGAATTTTTTAAAGATTTTTTTTCACAAATATCATATTTTTGAAGTGTATTTATGTTAAGTGTATCTAAAAATTAAAAAAAATTACTTATAATACTAAAATAATTCAGTAAAAATAAAAAAATATGAAAAATAAAAAAGTTTCAATTTTTTAAAAAGTGAATTCAGAAAACTCAAACCAAATAAGATAAATGTTTTTTTGGATATATGAGGGATTACTTGGTTGCATTTTCTTCTTTAAATGTGTCTAATATATATATATTTTTTGAACCTTGATTTAAGAATAACCCGCAATGGAAAATATTTATTAACAAAATTTGTAAGAATATTATGGGGAAAATGCAGCAGCGGCCTAAGATTTTGCGTGATTTTAGTTAAACATTAAAATGAGAATTTATTTTTATTAAAATTTTAAAATTTAAGAATTTTCAAGGATAAATTTTAAATATATATATATATATATATATATTTTTAAGAGTCTCATATTAATTATTTACCCATTTATAGTAGTGATTGAGTTGCAAAACAACAGTTTTGGGTAATGGTTCGGCTGGGCAGTAGGTCCAATGAATCTTATTTTCTACATTTGAACATAGCCCATCATTTATATATTATTTTTTGAATACATTGTACATATGTATTTGAATTCTTTACCTTCTAATAAGGTCTATGAATTCTGATCAATTAAATTAATCCAATTTATTACCAATAATGTCATGAGAAATAAAAATTTTAACATCTAAGAACTTAGACATAGAAAATTATTAAAAAAATAATGTATAATTTAGGTTTATTCTAAATATGAGTCCTACTATACAAGTGGTGAATTTGGATCATATACTATTTTTATGAATATTTGTGTATTTGGGTTCTTAGTTCTTAGCATTATTGATACCAAAAAAACCTATATGCATAGAAATGTAAAGTTTGTTATCTTCTACTCTATATTTGAAGAAGCTCCATTCTTTGAATGAAAACTAGCCAAATGAACTAAGCCACCATCTTCAAACATAGTAGTGCACAATGTTTTATCATTTTTATGTAGACTATCTTTTCATTTGACCAAGCCTTGCCAGTCATCCAAACACAACCCAAATGTTAATTTTTGGAGAGTTTAGGAGTGCAGGGTACAGCAAGGATGCCAAGGTGGTGGTTAATGTGACCGTTGAAGGAAGTCCTGGTCCGATCCGGACTCTGGTCAAATTGGGAGCAAATGTGGAAGATACAATAAAGCTTGTAATTAACAAGTATAGCGAAGAAGGTCGGCGTCCTCGCCTTGATCAAGATGCTGTTTCAACCTTCGAATTACACCACTCCTACTTCAGTCTTGCAAGTAAGTGATGCTGAGTTAATCTTCAGTTTCTTTTCAGTCTTGCAAGTAAGTGACTGTTTGGTTCCTAAGAAAATGTGGGTAGAGGAGGAAGGGTGAAATATCTGAGACAAAACAGATAATGTCAAGACTTACTGAAAAAAGGGGGAAAAAAAA
This sequence comes from Camellia japonica, assembly GCA_030407325.1. NCBI lineage: Eukaryota > Viridiplantae > Streptophyta > Magnoliopsida > Ericales > Theaceae > Camellia > Camellia japonica. Next base: position 5,100 of record JAPPVO010005708.1, on the reverse strand, counting down.
AATTGTTTAGCTTTCCAAGAATAACAAAACAAATTGAAAAATATTACAATTATTATTACAATTTTTTGTTAGTTTTACTTGGAAATAAAATTTGTTCAATCATACCAAAAGTTCATTAATATGCAGGTTAGGCGACGGTATTAGTTGATAGAATTGTTGTATAAAAATAGAAAAATTACACATGACAAGTTTTGAATTTATTATTTTAAAACAAAAGAGTATCAAAATGGCTTATATTTAAAAAATGTCACTACCCACAATATTCTAGTCAAGAATTTTGTATAGATATTTTACTTGATGTTTGCATTGGAAAAACTTCTTGAGGTGCTCCCTATTCACTACTCAAATAAGCCATTGTTTCTAAACTTTAATGGCCCAGGATTCACCCTAAAAGTTTCCAATTCAAATAAAAAAATTGAATAAAATCGCTTTATATATTATGTTGTTGTTATTGTTGAACACTGTTTTGGTTGTATAGGTTTGAATAAATGGGATGTGATCGGAGATGTTGGTAGCAGAAGCTTTTATCTTCGAAGGGGAAACAGTGATCGTAGTAGTAGTAGCGGAAAAGAGATGATATCTGCATCTTTCCCTTCAGAAATTGTTTCAGCTACAAGAGGAAGCACTTCTCTTCCACACACTCCATCTTCTTTCTTCTTTCTCCCACCATTCATCGCCCGGAAGATCAACAAAATTATACGAAGAACACGTAAACTATGGAAGATTTTGGGCTGCTTGCACTGTAGTTGATGACCATACTCTTCTTGGAGTAACAGTCTATTACATCATGTTACTCTTTATCAACCAACTTTTTTTTTGGTTGTATAATCTCTGTATAAAAAGCTTTCTTTGGTACTGATATTGCTTGTAAGTTACAAGTTACACCATTCTTGTCACCAAATATGAAAGAAAAGTTATATTTGTACATAATTTTTATATCGAAAACTTTTTCACAATGATATGATAATGCATTTTTGTAATTAAAATATATTTTGTTGAATATTTTTTTTCGAAGTGGCAAGTTTTTATTCTATAAGAGTGTATTGTCTTTTGATTCATTCGTTATTCTCACATTGTCATGATAACACAAAAAAAATATATTGTCTTAATTCATTAGTTGCTTTAAATTGTTACATTTAAAGTGGAAGAATGATTGATAACATGACATTTATATTTATGCTTTTGCATATTAAAGATTTTGAAAATTTTGGGTTAAGGCTTTCAAGCTTGAAAACTCATGTGTGCATAGAATTAGCCCTCTCTAAATCTCATATTCAAAAAGTGAGTGCAATTTCCTCTCAATTATAAAGGCAAAAAATTATTTCACTTTATTTTTATTTTTATTTTCACTTCCCATAAACATTTCATTAATTATCCAAACAAAGATTACAACCGAGGAAATTCTGGAGTGCTAAAAAAAATCAACAAAATTGATAAATCAATATACTCTGATCTAATATGCCAATTTGGTATTGTTAGAATAGTTAAAAGAAGTATGGAAAATGTGTATCTGTATTATATGAATTGAATTGAATACAATAGGAGAGCCTGTATTTATAGACTAAATACAAACCTAGATAAGTATAGAAGGAGATAGATATAGAGAGAAATAGAGATACAAGGAAATAGAGATAGAGAGAGATAGAGATAAGTTATATCTACAATACAAGGAGATAAGTATAAATCTAAATTTAATATATACATTAACAACTCCCCTCAAACTCAATGTGGGTAAGCATCAACCAACTTGCCCAACTTGAGTTTGGAAACTAGATCAATGAAATGACTAGGAAGATGAGCCTCGGTGAAAATATCAACAGGTTGATTAGCAGAAGAAATAAGAAGAAGATGAACAGTGCCACGTGTAATATGCTGTCAGATGAAATGACAATCAATCTCAATATGTTTGGTGCGATTATGGAAGACATCATTGTGAGCAATCTGAATGGCACTCTGATTGTCACAACAGAAAGAGGTGGCACCAGGGGAAGAAACACCTATATCAGTAAGGAGCTAGCGAAGCCATAAAAGTTCCTGAGTAGTGTCAGCAAGAACGCGATATTCCGCTTCAGTACTAGAGTGAACAGTGAGGGACTGTTTCTTGCTATGCCAAGTAAGAAGAGAATCTCCTAAGAAAAAACAGAAACCCGTGGTGAAGCGTCGATTAATAGGATCCCCAGCCCAATCAGCATCAGAAAATGCACAAAGCTCGAGAGAAGAGTTGGCAAAATAGTGAAGTCCATGGAACATAGTGCCTTTAAGGTAGCGAAGTATGCGAAGTAGAGCAGTGTAATGCGGGGTACGGGGAGCCGACATGTACTGACTAACAAGATGGACATCATAGACAATGTCAGGACGAGTCACAGTGAGATAGACAAGACTACCGACCAGCTGGCGATAAAGAGTAGTGTAACAACCCCGACCTTTGATTAACGTTAATTCATAATTAAATAGCCTAATCAGTAATTAAGGTGAAATCCTGAATTAATTGCATGTGTGTGTTGCATTAATATGTTTATATCTGTTTATCGTAGAAATATCTGTTTTTATTTCTGTTTCTGTTTCGTTCTACGAATTGAAGGCCTTATCAGTATCTGATTACGAAATTGACTTGATTTATGTGTTATTTAGGATTTTTGGAAAATTATGGTAGGTTTCATTAAAATTCGGTTTGAAACGATTAAATTAGAATAATTTAATATCCAATTGATTAGTTTATCAGCAATTTAATTAAACCATTAGCCAAGCCTATATAAGGCTCCCATATGTGCCTTCACTCATTCTTTTCTTCATCTCAACACATTTTTGAGCTCACACACAAACCAAACGTGAGAGAGAGAGAGAGAGAAGTTTGAGCTCAAATTAAGAAGATTGCTAGGAACTTAGAGAATTTGGCTTGGAACTTCCAACAATTGATCATCTAAAGCATCATTGACAAGCCTAGGTAAGAATTCAACTTTTAGATTGTACAATTATGATGTGTAAGACATGAACTCTAGAGGATTATGATGGATAATGCAAGAATTAAGCCAGAAATGAAAAGAATTGAACCATGTCATGCATGCATGCATATATCATAGCATTTTGAGTTTGAATTTCACTCAAGTCATACATGCATGTGTCCTTCTTGACTTGGTTTTGAGAATTCATCACATTTCTTACCATTTGATCTTAATTGATCATGTTTTGGAGAGTCTAAGTTCATATCAATTCATGCATGTTAACTTCAAGTTATGATCTTTGAGCTTCAAGCTTGGTTATCTTTGGGCCTTGATTTTGTGAATTGATTTTGAATTCAAGTTGTTTTGCATGTTCACACTAGTTTCCTTCAATTTTTGGCCCAAAGGATCATGAATTTCAGTTTAGAATTGGAGTTTTGAGCTTGGGAGCAAACCTGGAAATTCCAGAATTCTGCTCCTACGTTCAAGCGGAGGAACCTATGCTCGAGCGACCACTCTGAGTGTGTGCATTTCTGCTTGAGCGACCTAAAGTTGGCTCGAGCGTGAAATGCATGCTCCCAAAAGTTTACATATTTTGCAGACCGCTCAAGCGATAAAGGTTGCGCTCGAGCGAGGACCTGAGTCTTATGCTTGAGGGCCTGTCAAGCGTCCGTCGAGCGTGAAAATCACATAACCAGTACTTTTGCAGAAGTTTACAGACCGCTCGAGCAGCAAAAGTTGCGCTCGAGCGACCACTCATGTTTTACATGTCCGCTCGAGTGAAGAAACTTGCGCTCGAGCAGGACCCATGTTTTCAACAATTTTTGTTAAGTGTTTCCAAGTACATTTTAGCATCCTCATTGCATCCTATGCATTGCTAGGCCAAGGTTAAGACATAATAATGAGGACAAGAAGTAGAAACACACCAAGATAAGAAAGGATTAAGATAATGATTCCGAGTGTGTAATTCAATATGTGTTCGTTCTGTAACTGTGTCGGTCACGTGCCATAGGATGTCTGATTTGCCCATTCTGTCTATTTACTTTGGAGCCATCTGTGAGTAATAACTTAATAAAGCTATGTTCAACTCTAATTATTTTATGTATGATGAAATAAGATCTGTTCTATGAAATGTTATGTTCTGTATAATGAATGATTGTCCAAATTCTGATAAGTATTGGAGCTCAAGTAAGTTATCTGTTCCTGGTCCAAAGGTTCCTTTATAGAATTGACAAGTTATCTGTACTCAGCCGAAGGTTCCTTTATGGAATTGACAAGTTATTCGTACTCGGTTTGGAGGTTCTTTTATGAAACTGACAAGTTATCCGTACCCGGCCGGAGGTTCCTTTATGGAACTGACAAGTATGATCTTCGATGCCTCGTTTGTGATTTGTTAGCGCTAATGGATGTAAGATTAAGTATGTATTCTGATTTCTGTCATTGACTTGAACAAGAATATGAATATAAATCTGTTTCTAATATGAACTCTAATCTCTGATTATGTTATGGACATCATTCATCAAACCCTTTACTCTGTTATTATTCACTGGGCTTTCGCTCACCGTTTATATTATGTATGTAGGTGAGCAGGCGCGTGACTTGGCCTAAGTTACTGTCTGGCGAGTCTTAGAGTCAGCCAGCCATCGTGCCTCCCATGGAGGTTCCCTTTTGAGATCTAATCAAGTTTTTGAGTCTTGGGGACTTTTGTACTTTCTGATGTTTATGTTTTGTTTGAACATGTTTTGGAAGTTCTATATATGTGGCTTTGGTGACGTAAAACTAATGCATTTATGACATCACACACACACACACACATATATATATATAAGTTTGTTTTAAAGATTTCTGTCTCATATACGTTAACACAGCTCTATGGACAATGTATATTTCTATATTTGCTTCCGTTGCCCCTTATTATATGTCATTCTGTTAAGAGGCCTTTGGTAATCAAGGATTACTAGCCGATTACGACGCAAAACCTATAGGGGCGAGTTTGGGTCGTAATAAGTAGTATCAGAGAGAAGATCCCCGTTAGAGGAGTGAGACGAGTCTGAGGACCAACAGGAGTAGAGATAGTCTTACAATCAATTAGACCAGCATGTGCCAAAAGATCGGATGCATATTGACTTGTGACAAATAATAACCATTGAAATCATAAGAG
>JAPPVO010005707.1:0-35248 GCA_030407325.1 Camellia japonica | reverse complement strand
TTAATGTTAACATTTTGAAACTTGCCTTTTTATGGAAGTGGAGTATAACATTTATATATTAAATGTGTTATTTATATCATGAGATTGAATATGATATGGAAATTGTTAACATTGAAAAGATTAATGCATAATATTGATGCAAGTTGAATATATGTTGATTTATACATATTGTGAGATGCCTCTTGATTAGAGATGGAGTGACCGGTATTGGGTCAAGATATTGTTTATTGCTTTATGATATCATTGGGAATTGAGAAAAACTTGTTTTTACAAACTTATGCTTAATTTCGGGGACGAAATTCTTTTAAGGGGGGGAGGTTATAGCGACCCCGGTCTTTTCCCATTTGATTAGTGTATCCGGACTTATGTTCCGTAGATTATATTATCGTATTGTTGTTGTTGTGTTCTTTAATTCTTCAGTTGTGAGTTATGGAATATGTTGGACAGGTTAATTGCAGGTTGGTTGAGTTTAGAAACCAATAGTTGATGTCCAGTTTTTGGGTTGGTCGCTCGAGCGAGCTCTTCTTCGCTCGAGCGAGGTCTTTGATTTTGGTCCTTCGCTCGAGCCAGGATCCCTTCGCTCGAGCGAGCGTTGCGTCCAGTACTTAGACCTGATGGATGTGTTTCTTGGCTCGAGCGAGCTTCCTTCGCTCGAGCGAGTGAGTTGTATGTCTTTGAGTTCTTCGCTCGAGCGAGCTTTCCTTCGCTCGAGCGAGCTTCTGGGTTGCAGACCTGAAGCATCGAGTTTTTGGCTCGAGCGAGCATTTCTTCGCTCGAGCGACGTTTTTCTGTGTCTGGTCGCTCGAGCGACCAGGTCTTCGCTCGAGCGAGCCTATCAGGTATAAATACGCAGCAGCGTATTTTAAAACAGTTTTTCAGCCCCTTTTGATCCAGAAACCCTAAAGTCCAACTTTTCTTCTTCTCTAAACACCTTCTCTCCTAGGTTTGATCTAGTTAGGGTGGGTTTTTGCCCTAGTCGCTTTACAAATAAGATAGAGGGGAGTGAGGGCTTTCATTTAATCTGAGAAAATATTGGTTTGGAGCACTTTGACGTTTGGGCATCATCTTCATCTTCTTCCTTCTGAGTTATATCTTCGAGGTAGGGATTTCCTACTCCATTTATACGCTTTAATCATAAGTGTTAGTATTTTGGTATGTGGGGGTAGTTTGGTAATTTTGGTATGTGGGGGTAGTTTGGTAATTTTGGATGAAACCTTAGGGTTTGGTTTAGATTAATTTGTATAATTAATTTAAAGGAATAATGTGGAATTTGGTTTAATTCATAGAATTGGGAATGTTAAATTTACATTCATTGTTATATTTATTTCTTGTTTAGAAATAACTGTTTTGGGCTATCGGTGGAGGATAGCCATTGATTGTTGTAGACCTTGCATGCGGCTTAGGTATAACTGAAATTATGTCACCTATGTTGACTGTTGAATTAATACAGAACATTACTTGTATTGATTATGTGTTGTATATGGCAATTGTGTGTTTCATTGCATATGCATTTTTATTTGGAGGAGATAGGGGATGAACTCCACGGTTTAGGGGAAGATAGGGGATGGACCTCTAAACCGGATTTATTGGGAGGAGATAGGGGATGGACTCCAGTAGCATCACTCTTATGTGTGCTTATTGTTTAATAGAAATATTTCTATTTATTGTGAATATGATACATCACTAAAATGTGTATCAGTTGGGAAGTATGGAAGTGAATTGATTGTGAATGATACAATACCACTATGTGTATTTGTTATGATTAGGTCTAACTTGAATTGTTATTCCTGTTGAATTGGAAGTAATGGTAATAAAAGATGAAACCCTGTTGAGTTATTGGGCCAGGTTCTGAGCCATAAGTGTAAAGTAAAATGTGCCATAGACAATGTGTCATAGGCAGTGTAGACATTCGTGTCATGAATATTGTAACTTGATTATAGTGTGTTAACCATGTATCAGATGCTAATGCTTTAGTTATTGCTTATGCTTGGTTTAGTATTTCTCTACTGGGCTGTGGCTCACCCTATATGGGAACTTTATTTTCAGGTTCAGGTGGTTCACTCCCTCCAAGGACTTAGCTTGTGAGGAATTGAATTGGAAGATTTGTCTTATTTCTATTTGTTTTATTTGAATAATGTAATCTTTCAAGCCTAGGGCTTTATCTGTTTTTGAGTTAGAACTCAGTGAATTGTGTCCAAGTGTTGGCTTGGCAAGATGTAAGCCCGTAGGGCATTTATTATTTGTTTTATTTCATAATACTCTGATGGATGGATTTATATTATTGTTTTAATATAATAATGCATGTTTATATTGTCTATTATGGGTTTATTTTTGAGGGCGTTACAGAGGCAATTTGATAAATGACATGACCCTTCATGTAGGTGTGATGTTTTGCAAAAGGATCAAGTCTTGGAGAATCATGTCCATTGTTAACATCATATAAATGCTCCTAATTAACATAGTGTAGTGTATATTTGATAATTTGACTTGCAGTCAATCCAAAGAGAAGGCAACAATAGATATGCACCAAATTCCATTCAAAAAAACAATAGAAGATTATATTCATATTACTCTAGGACATATCCTTACTAGTCAAATTATTGCTGCTAAAATTATTTGTTGGTCAATATAACCTCTAGCAAAATGAGTAATACAAGTGGGGCAGCACTGAAGACAATGGTGAACAAATATTAAGTTTTGTTGTCAAGGCTTGATTATTCATATAAATGGAGAGATTGAAGAGATGTGTACCATAGAATTAAGGTTAAGAGATGGTCTAATTGGAGAAGGGATTCAGTTGTATTGTGTATTCAAGGAATACAACTGCAATTAAAATTTAATTTTTAGGAAAGAAGCATTTTCTATTGGAGAGAATGTTGTGTAATCAATGATCACATAGGGCGAGCATGGTAGAAACTGAGATCTTTAGATTGATGTATGGGAAGGAAATAAAGGATAAAATTAGGAATTAGTGTTTTCTTAAGATTGTGCAAGTAGAATTCATTGGAGAGTGAGAGAAAACAAATTAAGATGGTTGGATAACATGCAAAAGAGATGATTGATTGCATGGTTTAGGAAAATGATGAGATCTAGGAAATGCAAGGATAAAAGAGAACCAAAAAGCGCAGACATTTCTACGCAATGTGTCCTATTATCTTTCAAATTTTCTTTTGCATGCAACACACTGCGGGCACTTGGAGGAGATGTGTGTCCATCACTTACACATACATGGAACACATTGCAATTTTGAAGAAAATAAATTGAAAGCCAATGATTAAATTCAGAATATACCTTTTTTAATATATTTTATTTAATCCCTTCTCCTTTAGGTGTTTAATTCGGGATTTCTAAAGCCTAAAATTTTCATTTTATTTATGAGTATAGCCTTGTAATGTAGATGTTAGTACTTCTTGTTCACACTTCTTTTTCAATATATAGAATGTGAAAAATATTTTCTTAATATTTTGATATAATAGAATATAAATGTATTTGCGATGTAAAAATTGAAGAAATTGTTATTATTCTTTTATATATGTAAAAATCTATATTTATGTGTTGTGTCCCTCTCGTGTGGTCTTAATTTTTTGAAATTGCTACATCGAAGTGTACATATCATGTCATATATGTGCTTCTTAGACACAAAAAGTTAATGCAGGCTATGGTTGATGAAACTAAAGATGGAAAAATAGAATTCATGTAGTCGGCCCAAAACAATTTGTCTAAAGCTTTGAGTTGAGTTGGACAGAGACCTATGAAGAAATCATTTACACTGTTGGTGAAAACAAACTACCCCTTCCGCACTTTCCCCCAGTTTTTCATTTGATATTATGATAATTTTAATGTTTCTTACAATGATTTTATTTATTCATAATTAGCAACTTGATCTCTCCTTCCCCTTATTGAATTAATAATGTGCTAGCTTCTGTTTCCCTTGGTTGCTCCCCGTTTGTATTTTTGCTTAAACACACTTCTTGAATTGGAAAAGAAGAAATCTTTAATTGTTATTCTAGTCCATGCTTCTAAAGGTAATTATATGCCACTTCTTGGTAATTTTAGCTCAACAGTTTGTTGCTGTTCTCTGTTCTGCTGTTCTGCTCTGCTAATCTGGTGTATGTGTAATTATCTACTCTGTTTTAGGTTAGATTTGTTCAACAAAGATTGGATTCTACTCTCATCTATTCATTTTAGGCCCTGATTCTTGAAATCAAGTGATTATTAAGGTAAATGTTTTTCTTTTATTTCATTAGCATAAGAAATATGAATGAAATTATGGAATTCAGAATGTTTGAATTGCTTAGTATATTTAAGTGATTTACGGATTATAATTTTATAATTTTTATATTTATAGTTTTTATTTTATTTTTTATTTGTATCTCATAATGCATGCTATCAACTTATTATGATATCTAACTTTTCGAGGGACTGCTCATATAACACCTAGCTTATTGATGAATTCAACCTTATATGTTACTTCTGTTAGATCGCCACTAATCCCAAAAGGTCAAGTTGTGTGGAAAGAGGCCCAACAATGCATATTGAGCTCTCTGACACCCTCGTCATGTGCAATGTGGAGATGAAAACATCCTAACATGTGGAGAAGCAAAATGCCAACAAGGAAACAAATGCATATATAGAACTTGAACCTAAGACCTTTATTAACCTGTGGTTTGACACCTTATTAGACAATCACCAGTAGTCCAGAAAATTTAAGACCTTAGGAAAGGGGCCCAACAATCATTACTTTGCTCTCCAATACTGTCACTTGGATTTATCTTTGAAAATGAATTTTCAGTTAGCCTTGATGCATCACTGCAGTATGTACTAAGCATTGTAGTCTATCATGGTTACTTGCACTTTTTTACCCCTTTATGTCATTTTCAAGTATGGCTAGTCAGAGTGTTAATGTAAATCATGTATGATGTATCCACTTCCTACCGTGTCATTTACATGTAAGTTTGTGCACTTTTGTGTTATTTCTTCCCTGAGAAGAACCTAATTGGGTCTGTGATGTGCAGGTCCCCATGGATCATACCAATTCAAAGACTGGAACAGATGCACCACCAAGTAGTACTCCAAACTGGACAATTAACATTTCAGATGTGAGAAAAATACTTACTAAAAGTGCACACTAGTCGGTGCTTATAAGAAGTTCTTTTTATTCATAAACTGGACATCAGTGTGAATGTCTAAACCACTAGTTGGTGCTTATAAGAACTGCTTTTTATGAATTGGGTATCAGTGTGAATGACTGCACTTTTGTCTTCAAATGCCTATATTCGGATATGTGTCCCCCTTATGTCACCAAGATGATGAGCACAGAATTTTGGACTTGTTGAAGTGACTAATATTTTGTCTTGCGTGAATCTATTATCTGCCAGTTTAACCAGTTTTGATTTCTTTAAATTTTGTTTTGCAAGTGGCAAGAACCACGCCGCATTCAAAATTCAGTTAATGCAATTTGAATATTTCTTTTCCGTAATCACATTTTCTTAGTCATTACATGTACTTAGCTATTCTTTTACTTTTTTTTTCTCTTTTTTTTTTTTCATAGGTAAGAACAGTTAAAGTCAGTAATATCTCACTAGCTACCTCTGAGAAGGATATTAAGGAATTCTTCTCTTTTTCTGGTGATATCCAGTATGTTGAAATGCAAAGGTCAGCTCTCTTGACTTACCCAGTGTTAAATTTCTTGCATAATCAATGCTCCATAGAGTTTGTGGCACGTTCTGCAGGGAAACTGAAACATCTCAGCTTGCATACGTTACCTTCAAGGAATCACAAGGAGCAGATACAGCTATGCTTTTGACAGTATGTCAATTGATTTTCTATATCAGTCTTGATCTCAATTTTTTCATTGAATATATCAAGTCTTTTGCTTTACTGAAACCGCTATTAACGAATATATCAAGTCTTTTGTTTTAACTAATAATGTTTATATATCAATGGATTTTATGTGTTTCAGCATGCGTAGTGGTATTTTTAGGTTATTGGGTTAAATCATCTGAAAGAAAATTAGGGTTAAGTAAGAAGAGAAGAAGGAAGAAGAAGAGCAGAGAAATAAGTTTAGGGCTTTATCATCTACTCTGCACCTCAGAATGTATTTATATTAGTGCGATATGAGATTACAAAACTACCTTAAAAAAATATGAAAAACTAACAACTCTAACAATCTAGTTTAGATCAACTATACTTGCAGACCAGTTTATATATTGGCTGTTTATCCTTGTGCCCTGTAAGTTCACAATACTGGTCTCTTGTACTTAAAAAATGAGGCCTCGTGGTAAATAAGTTCTGTTGGGTATTTCCTGCAGTTTTAGTTATTAGTACATTTAGTACTTAGGGTGGTAGAATGTTTGGAAAATCATACTGTTTTGTGTTATTGCCAGGTTATTTGCTATAGGAAAGTACCGTCGGAAGAACAAATCAAAGACCTGTTGCGCAAGAAGAACTTTGAGGAAGCCATCTCCCTGGTGGAGGAGCTTCAAAGTGAAGGTGAAATGACAAAGGAAATGCTGTCCTTTGTTCATGCTCAAGTGGGTTTCCTCTTGCTGTTTGACTTGCATTTTGAGGAAGCAGTAAATCACTTCTTGCTGTCAGAAACTATGCAACCTTCTGAAATATTCCCATTTATCATGTGAGACCCAAATCGGTGGTCATTGCTGGTATATACTACACTTGCTTATTTCTATGGTCATGATATATACTACATTTGCTTGTGATATTGCTTCAACACAAGGCTGCTGATTGTGCTAGTTGTTGATCAGCAAATTTGGCTGGAAAAATTTCTTTCTAACTAATTATAAGTAGCTAATACCAAACTAGGAATGGTTTTTATGCTATACTTTGTTTTTCTTTTCCTTTTTTGGTTCAGTTTCATGGTTTCTTTGGAGTTTTAAACTAGGAAATCGTGCATCACTTGCATAAACTAAAGGTTTCTTATGCTTTGTCACACTTAATTACAGATAATGATTGATGTAGTGACCTGTGAACTAATGCTTCATAGAGATTTTTTTCCTCACTAGTTTTTAATTTGAGAGTTTCTTGGTAATTCTACATGTTGATTGGTGTTAAAAGTAAGTATTTTATTATGAGGTGTTGTTACTTGCTCTATTGTTGGTAGTTATTATTTGTGTTGGTCTAGGATTCTGGAAAAGTTTTATTTGCTGAAACTAAGTATTCTTATGAGTGTATTTTCTAAAAGTTTCTATTTAATTTGAATTCTAACTTTGAGCGGGGTTGTGAGTCTTTAATCCAGCCTGTTATTAACTTAAATAATTTCTTCAAAATTTGAGTTCCATCTGGTCATAACTTTGCTTGTGCCTTTGATGTAAGATGAGGTTTAAATACAATGAATGCTTTGTCTTGGTTAATGAACGATTGCGGAAATTTTTGTTGATTTGAATGGGGAAAGCAGTCATGATTCATGGTTATGGTTCATTTCTTTCCCTTTCTTTTTCTTACTTTGTGAATTTCTTCTTCTACGGAACTTCTCAAAGCCCTTTGTATCACTAGAATCTAATCAAACACTTTGAATACTTTTGAACTCCCCCCCCCCCATTTTTTTTTCCCATCATTCAAACTGAAATATCTAGGTAATCTTGCATAAGGGAAGCTCTAATTTAATTCTTGTGGAGTTCATGTGATACAAACATTGTTAGAGAATCTCACTTGTACATGACAACTCGGAACTACTTTAGTTGGAGCCGCAAACCCCCCCCCCAACAAAAAAGTATCCCCTTATTGCAATCAGGGTGGCACCCACACCACCTTCCATACTAGTATATCCCAACAATATTGTGACTGGGGGATTCTCTCTCTCCCATGTAGGCGCTTGCATGCTTGCTCACCATTTTCTTTATCTTTTTAAATGAAATTGAAAAGATAATAGATGGGTTGATTTGATATGAAAAAATGGTTTCAGGGGCTCTTAACCCAACATGATGTGAACTTGTCCTTTATCTCTTAGATTTATTTTATCTCTAGTTGCTTGGTTTTGCTTGGAATATTGTTTTATACACTCTTGAAGAGTTTGGTCTTTTCTCAAAGTATGTAAGAAGGGAGGGATTGCTTGAACTTTACTAAATTTGTGGGATAAGTAGTAGTGATAGCATTTAAGAAAGAGATTTGGAAATTGTATATCTTAGTACTTTTCATGTTGTGGAGCATTCCACTGTTACTTAACTTTGCATATAAATATTTGATGACTGGTCTTATTTGGGGCAATTTATTGTGAAATTACTCGATTTCAAAGTAGAACAGAAACAGGAAGATGCTATCTTAGCTGGATTACGACTTTGTGTGTGTGTGTGTGTGTGTGTTCTGTTGCAAATATAATTTAAAATTCTACGTGTGATTTATACTTCTTGAAATAGTCTACCTCTATCACTTAACCATTGGGACATGCTTAATAAATAGTTATAATGATGTGCATATGTTATTTTTACTTGGAAAATAATTTTCCTGTTTCGCTACCTTTATTTTTAATGTAACTTTCGTTACAGATGAAGTAATTTCTGCTATTGATCCGAAGAAGGTGGAAATTCTGCAAAGGTATGCTCCTCCTAAGTTATTGTATCTGTGACATTATCTCTGGAAAGTAATTCATAATAGCAAAGCCCATGCAGTTTTTTGTCATAATTATGTTCTTATGACCTTCAGTCTTTTTTTTCTGCCATTTTTTGAGCTACTTGGATGGTTAAAATTCCAAACATAGGGGCTAGCATCTGTTATTGTATGTGTTTGTTTAATGGGATAGTACCTTTTATCTTCTGTGTTTGTTTGATTTGTTACCGCAACTGCTAATGTAAACATGATATGAAAAGAATGGATGTTTTTGAACTTTTTATTATTTTTGTTTCTGAAAACTTGAAAAATGATAACATAAAAAATGAGTCAATACCAATTAATTAATTAATTAATTTTTTTAGTTTTGTTTCTAGTCAAGGCTGCGGCCTCATAGATCTTCCAAATTTCTGGTTGCAAGTATGAGTTAGTGGGTACATATGTAGATTACTCTAGGCTTGATTTTTGTATTACTTGCATCAACTCTGATGCTTTTCTAATAAAGTTTGTTAATTTATCAAAAAGAAAAAAAAATGTAGATTACTCTTTTGATGTGTCACCTTGGAAACTTTTCATGAACTTTCATGGTCAAAATGATCATTATTAATGATTTTGGTATTTCTCAGTTCTGTTGACTGTTTTCCTGTTAGTATGGAGTATACATATTCAAGCCCCATCATTTTCCATTTGGCACATAAAGAAAAAAATATAGAGAGATTAAAGCATAAAAAAAGAATTTGAAAAGGGTAAAGTACAGAAAACAGAGGAACTATGTTTCATTCTCTGTTTTGTTATCTTTTTTCTTTTGCTCTTGTTCTATGTTTAAGCGACTTTTTTCTCATGCTATTTTGTTTAATATCCCAAACTTTATTGATGCAGATATCTCCAGTGGTTGATTGAAGAACAAGACTCTGAAGACACTCAGTTCCATACAACATATGCGCTCTTGCTTGCTAAATCAGCATTTGAAACAGAAAGTACCTCTCAAAATTCTGAAGCAGGAAATCTAGAAGAGACAAACATGTCAATGTTTCAAAGTCCTATTAGAGAAAGATTGCACATCAACTTTAGGTGATTTCATATCAATGTTATTAGTTTGTAATAGTGGTGCCTGAGGGATGCCTCTTGTAAATCTGTAAATCTTATAAAAATATATAATTATTTTTGTTAGTAAATGTGTCGCCAAAAGTTTATTTTTGTCCACTCATATTATGTTGCTAGAAGTGTATTTTTTACCAATGCCAATTTGTCGTTGCCAAAAGTAAATCTTTATCGACAAATAAATTGTCGGCAAATGGCAATATTTACCGACGTAAATGTGTTGTCAAAAGTTTACTTTTGTCCACTCATATTGTGTTGGTAGAAGTGTATTTTTTGCCAATGCCAATTTGTCGTTGCCAAAAGTAAAGCTTTAGCGACAAACAAATCTTCGGCAAATGGCATCATTTACCGATGTAAATGTGTCGCCAAAAGTTTACTTTTGCCGACGCATATGTTGTTGCTAAAAGTATATTTTTTGCCCATGCAAATTTGTGTCGCGAAAAGTGCCACACAATCATCATATTTGAATGACTTTTACCAACGCAAGGTAAATTGCCGACGATGGATGGAGGCTTTTAGCGACGACTATGTTCGTCGCTAAAGGCATTACTTTTACTAACGCAATGATAATTTCGTCGGTAAAAACTTTTGCCAACTCACTTTTGCCTACGGGTTGCCAACGTAGCTTTGTGTGTCGGCAAAACTCTTTGCCAACGAATTTTCCCTTTTAGCAACATATTTTGTTGCGTTGCGAAAAATGCAATTTCTTGTAGTGAGCTCGCTCGAGCGAAGGACCAAAATTCTGGGCAGCAACCCTTGGCTCCCAAACACTCCCAACCTGTAACAAACCTGCCCAATACATCCTATAACTCAAACATAAGGAATTAAAGGACGACAACAACAAATATATAACAACAGAATCCACGGCACGTAAGTTCGGATACAACCACAAAATGGAAAAAGACCGGGGTCGCTATAATTTTATGTAACTTTCATTTTTATTTTTATTGAACTTCCATTTTTATTCAGTTTCCTTTTCTATTCAACTTCCTTTTTTATTTAATTTCGAAATAGATCGTTAAGGTATAGTGGTTTCCTGAATGAACTTCCATTTTTAATTTTATTTAACTTCAATTTTTATTTTTATTCAACTTCAAATTTTCATTCAATTTCTTTTTCTATTCAACTTCCTTTTTTATTTTATTTCCAAATAGATCGTTAAGGTATAGTGGTTTCTTGAATGGACTACCATTGTTAATTTTATGCAACTCCTATTTTTATTTTTATTCAACTTCCATTTTTATTCAATTTCCTTTTCTATTCAACTTCCATTTTTATTTAATTTCCAAATAAATCGTTAAGGTATAGTTGTTTCTTGAATGAACTTCCAATATTAATTTTATACGACTTCCATTTTTATTTTTATTCAACTTCCGTTTTTATTCAATTTTCTTTTGTATTCAACTTCCTTTTTTATTTAATGTCCAAATAGATCGTTAAGGTATAGTGGTTTTTTTGAATGAATTTCCATTTTTATTTTTATTCAACTTCAAATTTTATTCAATTTCGTTTTCTATTCAACTTCCTTTTTTATTTAATTCCCAAATATATCGTTAAGGTATAGTTGTTTCTTGAATTGACTTCTATTGTTAATTTTATGCAACTTTCATTTTTATTTTTATTCCATTTCCATTTTTATTCAATTTCCTTTTCTATGCAACTAACTTTTGTATTTAATTTCCAAATATATCGTTAAGCTATAGTGGTTTCCTGAATGGACTTCTATTGTTAACTTTATGCAACTTTCATTTTTATTTTTATTTAACTTCCATTTTTATTCAATTTCCTTTTCTATTCAATTTCCTTTTTTATTTAATTTCCAAATAGATCGTTAAGGTATAGTGGTTTCTTGAATAGACTTCCATTGTTAATTTTATGCCACTTCCAATTTCATTTTTATTCAACTTCCATTTTTATTCAATTTCCTAAACTATTCAACTTCATTTTTTATTTAATTTCCAAATAGGTCGTTAAGGTATAGCAGTTTCTTGAATTAACTTCCATTTTCAATTTTTGATGAAATTTCATTTTTATTTTTATTTAACTTCCATTTTGATTCAGTTTCCTTTTTATTCAAGTTCCTTTTTTTATTTAATTTCCAAATAAATCGTTAAGGTATAGTGGTTTCTTGAATGAACTTCCATTGTTAATTTTTATGCAACTTTCATTTTTATTTTTATTCAACTTCCATTTTTATTCAATTTCCTTTTCTATTCAACATCTTTTTTTTTTTAATTTAATTTCCAAATAGATCATTAAGGTATAGTGGTTTTTGGAATGAACTTCCATTCTTAATTTTATGCAACTTCCATTTTTATTTTTATTGAACTTCCATTTTTATTCAATTTCCTTTTCTATTTAACTTCCTTTTTTATTTAATTTCGAAATAGATTGTTAAGGTATAGTGGTTTCCTGAATGAACTTCAATTTTTATTTTTATTCAACTTCAATTTTTATTTTTATTCAAGTTCCTTTTTTTATTTAATTTCCAAATAAATCGTTAAGGTATAGTGGTTTCTTGAATGAACTTCCACTGTTAATTTTTATGCAACTTTCATTTTTATTTTTATTCAATTTCTTTTTCTATTCAACTTTTTTTTTTATTTAATTTCCAAATAGATCGTTAAGGTATAGTGGTTTTTTGAATGAACTTCCATTGTTAATTTTATGCCACTTCTATTTTTATTTTTATTCAACTTCCATTTTTCTTCAATTTCCTTTTTCTATTCAACTTCCTTTTTTATTTAATTTCCAAACAGGTCGGTAAGGTATAGTGGTTTCTTGAATTAACTTCCATTTTCAATTTTTGAAGAAATTTCATTTTTATTTTTATTTAACTTCCATTTTGATTCAATTTCTTTTTCTATTCAACATCCTTTTTTATTTAATTTCCAAATAAATCGTTAAGGTGTATTGGTTTTTTTGAATGAACTTCCATTGTTAATTTTATGTAACTTCCATTTTCATTTTTATTGAACTTTCATTTTTATTCAGTTTCCTTTTCTATTCAACTTCCTTTTTTATTTAATTTCCAAATAAATCGTTGAGGCATAGTTGTTTCTTGAATGAACTTCAATTTTTAATTTTATACAACTTCCATTTTTATTTTTATTCAACTTAAATTTTCATTCAATTTCCTTTTCTATTAAACTTCTTTTTTTATTTAATTTTCAAGTAGATCATTAAGGTATAGTGGTTTCATGAATGGACTTCCATTGTTAATTTTATGCAACTTCCATTTTTATTTTTATTCAACTTCCATTTTTATTCAATTTCTTTTTCTATTCAACTTCCTTTTTTATTTAATTTCCAAATAAATCGTTAAGGTATACTGGTTTCTGGAATGAACTTCCATTGTTAATTATATGCAACTTCCATTTTTAATTATATGCAACTTCCATTTTCATTCAATTTCCTTTTCTATTCAACTTCCTTTTTTATTTAATTTCCAAATAGATCGTTAAGGCATAGTGGTTTCTTGAATGAAATCCATTGTTAATTTTAGGCAACTTCCATTTTTATTTTTATTGAGCTTCCAATTTTATTCAATTTCCTTTTCTATTCAACTTCCTTTTTTATTTAATTTCCAAATAGATCGTTAAGGTATAGTGGTATCTTGAATGAACTTCCATTGTTAATTTTGTGTTACTTCCATTTTTATTTGTATTCAACTTCCATTTTTATTCAATTTCCTCTTCTATTCAGCCTATTTTTTATTTAATTTCGAAATAGATCGTTGAGGTATAGTGGTTTCTTGAATGAACTTCCATTTTTAATTTGATGCAACTTCCATTTTTTTTTTTACCAACTTAAATTTTCATTCAATTTCCTTTTCTATTCAACTTCCTTTTTTATTTAATTTTCAAATAGATCGTTAAGGTATAATGGTTTCATGAATGGACTTCCATTGTTAATTATATGGAACTTCCATTTTTTTTTATTCAACTTCCATTTTTATTCAATTTCCTTTTCTACTCAATTTCGTTTTTTATTTAATTTCCAAATAAATCGTTAAGGTATAGTGGTTTCTTGAATGAACTTCCATTGTTAATTTTGTGTTACTTCCATTTTTATTTGTATTCAACTTCCATTTTTATTCAATTTCCTCTTCTATTCAGCCTATTTTTTATTTAATTTCGAAATAGATCGTTGAGGTATAGTGGTTTCTTGAATGAACTTCCATTTTTAATTTGATGCAACTTCCATTTTTTTTTTTACCAACTTAAATTTTCATTCAATTTCCTTTTCTATTCAACTTCCTTTTTTATTTAATTTTCAAATAGATCGTTAAGGTATAATGGTTTCATGAATGGACTTCCATTGTTAATTATATGGAACTTCCATTTTTTTTTATTCAACTTCCATTTTTATTCAATTTCCTTTTCTACTCAATTTCGTTTTTTATTTAATTTCCAAATAAATCGTTAAGGTATAGTGGTTTCCTGAATGAACTTCCATTGTTAATTTTATGCTACTTCCATTTTTATTTTTATTCAACTTCCATTTTCATTCAATTTCCTTTTCTATTCAACTTCATTTTTTATTTAATTTCCAAATAGATCGTTAAGGTATAGTGGTTTTTGAATGAAATCCATTGTTAATTTTATGCAACTTTCATTTTTATTTTTATTCAATATCTATTTTTATTCAATTTCCTTTTCTATTCAACTTCCTTTTTATTTAATTTCCAAATAAATCGTAAGAAGATATAGTTGTTTCTTGAATGGACTTCCATTGTTAATTTGTGCAACTTCATTTTATTTTGATTCAACTTCCATTTTTATTCAATTTCCTTTTCTATTCAACTTCCTTTTTTATTTGATTTCCAAATAGATCGTTAAAGTAAAGTGGTTTCATGAATGAAATTCCATTGTTAATTTTAGGCAATTTCCATTTTTATTTTTATTTAACTTCCATTTTTATTCAATTTCTTTTTCTATTCAACTTCCTTTTTTATTTAATTTCCAAATAGATCGTTAAGGTATAGTGTTTTCTTGAATGAACTTCCATTGTTAATTTTATGCAACTTCCATTTTTATTTTTATTGAACTTTCATTTTTATTCAGTTTCCTTTTCTATTCAGCTTCCTTTTTATTTATTTCCAAATAAATCGTTAAGGCATAGTGGTTTTCTGAATGAACTTCAATTTTTAATTTTATACAACTTCCATTTTTATTCAACTTAAATTTTCATTCAATTTCCTTTTCTATTCAACTTCCTTTTTATTTAATTTCGAAATAGATCGTTAAGGTATAGGTTTTCTTGAATGAACTTCCATTGTTAATTTATGCAACTTCTATTTTTATTTTTATTGAACTTCATTTTTATTCAGTTCCTTTCTATTCAGCTTCCTTTTTTTTTATTTAATTTCCAAATAAGTCGTTAAGGCATAGTGGTTTCTTGAATGAACTTCAATTTTTAATTTTATACAACTTCCATTTTTATCCAACTTAAATTTTCATTCAATTTCCTTTTCTATTCAACTTCCTTTTTTATTTAATTTCCAAATAGATCGTTAAGGTATAGTGGTTTCTTGAACGGACTTCCATTGTTAATTTTATGCAACTTCCACATTCATTTTTATTCAACTTCCATTTTTATTCAATTTCCTTTTCTATTCAACTTGCTTTTTTATTTAATTTCTAAATAAATCGTTAAGGTATACTGGTTTCTTGAATGAACTTCCATTTTTATTTTTATTCAACTTCCATTTTCATTCACTTTCCTTTTCTATTCAACTTCATTTTTTATTTAATTTCCAAATAGATCGTTAAGTAGTATAGTGTTTTCTTGAATGAAATCCATTGTTAATTTATGCAACTTCCATTTTTATTTTTTTCAGCTTCAAATTTTATTCAATTTCCTTTTCTATTCAACTTCCTTTTTTATTTAATTTCCAAATAGATCGTTAAGTATAGTGGTTTTCTGAATGAACTTCCATTGTTAATTTTATGCAATTTCCATTTTTATTTGTATTCAACTCTCATTTTTATTCAATTTCCTCTTCTATTCAGCTTCTTTTATATTTAATTTCGAAATAGATCGTTGAGGTATTGTGGTTTCTTGAATGAACTTCCATTTTAATGATGCAACAAAAATTTTTATTTTTATTCAACTTAAATTTTCATTCAATTTCCTTTTCTATTCAACTTCCTTTTTATTTAATTTCCAAATAGATCGTTAAGGTATAATGGTTCATGAATGGACTTCCATTGTTAATTATATGGAACTTCCATTTTTATTTTTATTCAACTTCCATTTTTATTCAATTTCCTTTTCTATTCAACTTCGTTTTTTATTTAATTTCCAAATAAATCGTCAAGGTATAGTGGTTTTTGAAAGAACTTCCATTGTTAATTTTATGCAACTTCCATTTTTATTTTTATTCAATTTCCTTTTTCATTCAACTTCATTTTTTTATTTAATTTCCAAATAGGTCGTTAAGGTATAGTGGTTTTTGAATGAAATCCATTGTTAATTTTATGCAACTTTCATTTTTATTTTTATTCAATATCATTTTTATTCAATTTCCTTTTCTATTCAACTTCCTTTTTTATTTAATTTCCAAATAAATCGTTAAGATATAGTTGTTTCTTGAATGGACTTCCATTGTTAATTTGTGCAACTTCTTTTTTATTTTGATTCAACTTCCATTTTATTCAATTTCCTTTCTATTCAACTTCCTTTTTTATTTGATTTCCAAATAGATCGTTAAAGTAAAGTGGTTTCATGAATGAAATTCCATTGTTAATTTTAGGCAATTTCCATTTTTATTTTTATTTAACTTCCATTTTTATTCAATTTCTTTTTTATTCAACTTCCTTTTTTTATTTAATTTCCAAATAGATCGTTAAGGTATAGTGGTTTCTTGAATGAACTTCCATTGTTAATTTTATGCAACTTCCATTTTTATTTTTATTGAACTTCATTTTTATTCAGTTTCCTTTTCTATTCAGCTTCCTTTTTTATTTAATTTCCAAATAAATCGTTTTAAGGCATAGTGGTTTCTTGAATGAACTTCAATTTTTAATTTTATACAACTTCATTTTTATTCAACTTAAATTTTCATTCAATTTTCTTTTCTATTCAACTTCCTTTTTTATTTAATTTCGAAATAGATCGTTAAGGTATAGTGTTTTTTTGAATGAACTTCCATTGTTAATTTTATGCAACTTCTATTTTTATTTTTACTGAACTTTCATTTTTATTCAGTTTCCTTTTCTATTCAGCTTCCTTTTTATTTAATTTCCAAATAAGTCGTTAAGGCATAGTGGTTCTTTTGAATGAACTTCAATTTTTAATTTTATACAACTTCCATTTTTATCCAACTTAAATTTTCATTCAATTTTCTTTTCTATTCAACTTCCTTTTTTATTTCATTTCCAAATAGATCGTTAAGGTATAGTGGTTTCTTGAACGGACTTCCATTGTTAATTTTATGCAACTTCCACATTCATTTTTATTCAACTTCCATTTTTATTCAATTTCCTTTCTATTCAACTTGCTTTTTTATTTAATTTCTAAATAAATCGTTAAGGTATACTGGTTTCTTGAATGAACTTCCATTTTTATTTTATATCAACTTCAATTTTCATTCACTTTCCTTTTCTATTCAACTTCTTTTTTATTTAATTTCAAAATAGATCGTTAACGTATAGTGGTTTCTTGAATGAAATCCATTGTTAATTCTATGCAACTTCCATTTTTATTTTTATTGAGCTTCAAATTTTATTCAATTTCCTTTTCTATTCAACTTCCTTTTTTATTTAATTTCCAAATAGATCGTTAAGGTATAGTGGTATCTTGAATGAACTTCCATTGCTAATTTTATGCAACTTCCATTTTTATTTGTATTCAACTCTCATTTTTATTCAATTTCCTCTTCTATTCAGCTTCTTTTATATTTAATTTCGAAATAGATCGTTGAGGTATGTGGTTTCTTGAATGAACTTCCATTTTTAATTTGATGCAACAAAAATTTTTATTTTTATTCAACTTAAATTTTCATTCAATTTCCTTTTCTATTCAACTTCCTTATTTATTTAATTTCCAAATAGATCGTTAAGGTGTAATGGTTTCATGAATGGACTTCCATTGTTAATTATATGGAACTTTCATTTTTTTTTTATTCAACTTCCACTTTTATTAAATTTCCTTTTCTATTCAATTTCGTTTTTTATTTAATTTCCAAATAAATCGTTAAGGTATAGTGGTTTTCTGAATGAACTTCCATTGTTAATTTTATGCAACTTCCATTTTTATTTTTATTCAACTTCAATTTTCATTCAATTTCCTTTTCTATTCAACTTCATTTTTTATTTAATTTCCAAATAGATCGTTAAGGTATAGTGGTTTTTGAATGAAATCCATTGTTAATTTTATGCAACTTTCATTTTTATTTTTATTCAATATCTATTTTTATTCAATTTCCTTTTCTATTCAACTTCCTTTTTTATTTAATTTCCAAATAAATCGTTAAGATATAGTTGTTTCTTGAATGGACTTCCATTGTTAATTTTGTGCAACTTCATTTTTTATTTTGATTCAACTTCCATTTTTATTCAATTTCCTTTTCTATTCAACTTCCTTTTTTATTTGATTTCCAAATAGATCGTTAAAGTAAAGTGGTTTCATGAATGAAATTCCATTGTTAATTTTAGGCAATTTCCATTTTTATTTTTATTTAACTTCCATTTTTATTCAATTTCTTTTTTATTCAACTTCCTTTTTTATTTAATTTCCAAATAGATCGTTAAGGTATAGTGTTTTCTTGAATGAACTTCCATTGTTAATTTTATGCAACTTCCATTTTTATTTTTATTGAACTTTCATTTTTATTCAGTTTCCTTTTCTATTCAGCTTCCTTTTTTATTTAATTTCCAAATAAATCGTTAAGGCATAGTGGTTTCTTGAATGAACTTCAATTTTTAATTTTATACAACTTCCATTTTTATTCAACTTAAATTTTCATTCAATTTCCTTTTCTATTCAACTTCCTTTTTTATTTAATTTCGAAATAGATCGTTAAGGTATAGTGTTTTCTTGAATGAACTTCCATTGTTAATTTTATGCAACTTCTATTTTTATTTTTACTGAACTTTCATTTTTATTCAGTTTCCTTTTCTATTCAGCTTCCTTTTTTATTTAATTTCCAAATAAGTCGTTAAGGCATAGTGGTTTCTTGAATGAACTTCAATTTTTAATTTTATACAACTTCCATTTTTATCCAACTTAAATTTTCATTCAATTTTCTTTTCTATTCAACTTCCTTTTTTATTTCATTTCCAAATAGATCGTTAAGGTATAGTGGTTTCTTGAACGGACTTCCATTGTTAATTTTATGCAACTTCCACATTCATTTTTATTCAACTTCCATTTTTATTCAATTTCCTTTTCTATTCAACTTGCTTTTTTATTTAATTTCTAAATAAATCGTTAAGGTATACTGGTTTCTTGAATGAACTTCCATTTTTATTTTTATTCAACTTCAATTTTCATTCACTTTCCTTTTCTATTCAACTTCATTTTTTATTTAATTTCCAAATAGATCGTTAACGTATAGTGGTTTCTTGAATGAAATCCATTGTTAATTCTATGCAACTTCCATTTTTATTTTTATTGAGCTTCAAATTTTATTCAATTTCCTTTTCTATTCAACTTCCTTTTTTATTTAATTTCCAAATAGATCGTTAAGGTATAGTGGTATCTTGAATGAACTTCCATTGCTAATTTTATGCAACTTCCATTTTTATTTGTATTCAACTCTCATTTTTATTCAATTTCCTCTTCTATTCAGCTTCTTTTATATTTAATTTCGAAATAGATCGTTGAGGTATTGTGGTTTCTTGAATGAACTTCCATTTTTAATTTGATGCAACAAAAATTTTTATTTTTATTCAACTTAAATTTTCATTCAATTTCCTTTTCTATTCAACTTCCTTATTTATTTAATTTCCAAATAGATCGTTAAGGTGTAATGGTTTCATGAATGGACTTCCATTGTTAATTATATGGAACTTTCATTTTTTTTTTATTCAACTTCCACTTTTATTAAATTTCCTTTTCTATTCAATTTCGTTTTTTATTTATTTCCAAATAAATCGTTAAGGTATAGTGGTTTTCTGAATGAACTTCCATTGTTAATTTTATGCAACTTCCATTTTTATTTTTATTCAACTTCCATTTTCAAAATTTCTTTTTCTACTCAACTTCCTTTTTTATTTAATTTCCAAATAGATAGTTAAGGTATAGTGGTTTCTTGAATGAACTTCCATTATTAATTTTATGCGACTTCCATTTTATTCAATTTCCTTTTCTATTCAACTTCCTTTTTTATTTAATTTCCAATAGATCGTTAAGGTATAGTTGTTTCTTGAGTGAACTTCCATTTTTAATTTTATTCAACTTCCATTTTTATTTTTATTCAACTTCAAATTTTCATTCAATTTCTTTTTCTATTCAACTTCCTTTTTCATTTTATTTCCAAATAGATCGTTAAGGTATAGTGGTTTCTTGATTGGACTTCCATTGTTAATTTTATGCAACTTCCATTTTTATTTTTATTCAGCTTCCATTTGTATTTAATTTCCTTTTCCATTCATCTTCCTTTTTTATTTAATTTCCAAATAGATCGTTAAGGTATAATGGTTTCTTGAATGAACTTCCATTTTTATTTTTATTCAACTTCAAATTTTATTCAATTTCCTTTTCTATTCAACTTCCTTTTTTATTTAAATTCGAAATAATCGTTAAGGTATAGTGGTTTCTTGAATGGACTTTTTTGTTAATTTTATGCAACTTTCATATTCCTTTTTATTCAACTTCCATTTTTATTCAATTTCCTTTTCTATTCAACTTCCTTTTTTATTTTATTTTCAAATAGATCGTTAAGGTATAGTGGTTTCTTGAATGAACTTCCATCGTTAATTTTTATGCAACTTTCATTTTTATTTTTATTCAACTTCTATTTTTATTGAATTTCCTTTTCTATTGAACTTCTTTTTTTTATTTATTTCCAAATAGATCGTTAAGGTATAGTGGTTTCTTGAATGAACTTCCATTTTTACTTTTATTCAACTTCAAATTTTATTCAATTTCCTTTTCTATTCTACTTTCCTTTTTATTTAATTTCCAAATATATCGTTAAGGTAGAGTGGTTTCTTGAATTGACTTCTATTGTTAATTTTAGGCAACATTCATTTTTATCTTTATTCAACTTCCATTTTTATTCAATTCCCTTTTCTATTCAACTACCTTTTTTATTTAACTTCCAAATATATCATTAAGGTATAGTGGTTTCTTTAATGGACTTCTATTGTTAATTTTATGCAGCTTTCATTTTTATTTTTATTCAACTTCCATTTTTATTCAATTTCCTTTTCAATTCAACTTCTTTTTTTATTTAATTTCAAAATAGATCGTTAAGGTATAGTGGTTTGTTGAATGGACTTCCATTGTTAATTTTATGCAACTTCCAATTTCATTTTTATTCAACTTCCATTTTTATTCAATTTCCTTTTCTATTCAATTTCATTTTTTATTTAATTTCCAAATAGGTCGTTAAGTTATAGCAGTTTCTTGAATTAACTCCCATTTTCAATTTCTGATGAAATTTCATTTTTATTTTTATTTAACTTCCATTTTGATTCAATTTATTTTTTATTCAAGTTCCTTTTTTTATTTAATTTCCAAATAAATCGTTAAGGTATAGTGGTTTCTTGAATGAACTTCCATTGTTATTTTTTATGCAACTTTCATTTTTATTTTTATTCAACTTCCATTTTTATTCAATTTCCATTTCTATTCAACTTCTTTTTTATTTAATTTCAAAATAGATCGTTAAGGTATAGTGGTTTGTTGAATGGACTTCCATTGTTAATTTTATGCAACTTCCAATTTCATTTTTATTCAACTTCCATTTTTATTCAATTTCCTTTTCTATTCAATTTCATTTTTTATTTAATTTCCAAATAGGTCGTCGTCAAGTTATAGCCGTTTCTTGAATTAACTTCTATTTTCAATTTCTGATGAAATTTCATTTTTATTTTTATTTAACTTTGTAGACGTCCCCGAACGCCCCGGGAGGGTGAGGTCCCGTTCCGTTCGTATTGGGTTCACTACAGTTCGGACTCAAATTGTCACGGTTCTTAATCCGAACCAAAGAGTCCAAATCCGGCAAATCGTTTTGAGAAACGGATTTTGAAAAGAAGTGCCAAACATGGACTGCTTTGCCAGATACAGAGTCGCCACCTAAATATTTTTAAAATGGGAAATTTAGGAAACCCTGACTCGGTGCCGAAGGCCACGTGTCCGTCATCACCAAATGTCTTGGCTCGGGAGCTTGGGCACGATCGGGGATGGTCAGCTATGAGCACCCCTTTCGCCCGGTCCGAAGACCGGCCTCTACTAACCGTGATATCCGATTTTGAAAACATTACATGCTCTTATACCGGTTATTAGCCTAGAATTACTATGTTATGCGCACAGCAAACAAGTATAGACTAGATTGCCTAATTCGGAAATAATCATTGCATATCCGTTTGTTTTGAAAATGCTTTGGAATTTGCTACTCGCAAGTAGGCTAAAACACGGATTTCAATGAGTTTTCCCAACTCAGACAATCCAACCTCCCCCACAGGCATTCAAGCAGTTTATCTCATGTAAGCACCTAGCTGCATGGTAAGCATACTGTCATGGCAACATTCACACGCATGTGGTATGCTAAAGCGTAAATACTTACATCGTACTCCGTGCCAAAACAAGAAACTAGTTAGCAAGCATGCGTGTCCTAGTTCATGTTAGGTGGCTAATGCAACGCAGGCAAGGATGCAATTTAGAGTAGGCTCGGCTAACCCTAGAATGGCATGCGAAATGCTACAACTATCACGTATTCAAATTGGAATTGAAAATACGATGCAGTTTGTATGATGTACCGAGCCCGGTGCATGTAAACAAATGCATGGATGCACGCATGCATTGCATAAGGTATGCTAATTTTAAATATGCCCTAATCTACCATCGTAAGCAGGTAAATAAAAGGGAAGAAAGAAATGGGGATTGGGAGACATACACCCACTCACACACACTTATTACAAATTTGCCCTCACTCGGAGGGACCAAAAGAATAGACAAATTAATTAACTACGCAAGCTAATTAAAATATTACAAATTTCACTAAATTAATCAAATAAATTAATTAATCTAATTAAAGCAGTAAACCACCTCGGGATGAGGACCGGATGCAACACGCGCTCGGGACTGGCTCGGAACCGCACTGCCATGCACGGATCGCCTCTGTTTCCTCTGCTCTCCTCCTCAGAAAATTGCCAAAGTCCCAGAAGTACCTCTCAGGGCACTGGGGAGTACCACCGGCTGGGGTAGAGCACCACCGGCTGAAGGAGGAGGCCACCGGCACAAAATTCATCCATCGGCAGCTTGTTTACTGCCGGTCAGCACTAAACACTGCCGGCCGGCACTAAATGCCTGCAAAACCTGCAACTCACAGCAGCAGAGGACAACAACATGCATGGCAATGTGATTCAAGGTATTTAGGCACTACACACACCCCTTATCATGTTTTTGACTCAAGGGGGCATGTGCCTCGATTCCCGGACCACCAATCACGCATTTCCATGCATGATGGCCCAAAGAACCAAGAGTGCAACTTTGATTTCAAATGCATGCAATGCAAACAAGCAAACAAGGGTGCTAAACCTCTATCATACTCCACTTCAAGAGGTCAAACATGCACAATGCAAATGCAACTCTAAGCATGTTATCTAGCATGCAACATGAACAATGCGAGCAAGCTAAACATGTTAGGCATACAACCTAAGCAAAGAGGCATATAAACCAAGCAATGGAGTGGACTAAAACATGAATTAGACTACTCCTAATTGGCCTAAAATCAGTGGCCAAAGTGCCTAGAAATGGAGACTAAACACACACACACACATGCAAGTGTTATGGTCCAAACCCAAGGCATAAACATGGCAACACCCAAGCACACTTGGAGATACCAAACAAGGACAATAAACACACATTGTAAAGCTCTGAAAATCATGCAAAACATGATGCCAAATCATGCAACAAAACAAGCCAAACAAAGCATGCAAATGGTCCAAGGTTCAAAGCAAATCAATGAGGCTTTGAACCACACTTAGCACAGCCACACATGGCAATACTTAAACACTTAAAAACAGAGTTTTAACACATAAAACTAAGCCTAAAGGACCACCTAGATGGCATCTAGATGACATGAATCCAAAGGCATGCATTAAAGCCAAAACATGGAGCATTTAACACATACTCTTAAAGCATTAAAGAGGCATGCTAAGCAATCAAACAAACATGTATGAAGGACTGAAATAGCATGCAAAATGGTTCCAAACCGTCAAAAATGAAGCAAGCAAGGCATGCTACACACTCATGCTCTTAAGGCCAACAAGCCCAATGCAAAGAGGCTATATTAAACATGCTATGGTTGGCTCAAACAACATGAGACAGACCTAAAACATGGAAATATGAGCACAAAAAACTTCACAAATGCAAGCCTAAAACATGCTAGAAGCTAAGGCATACAACCTAGGCATGTTAGAGGATCAAAAGGCATTACAAGGCAACTATGCTAAGCATGCATAAGGGACCTAAACCAACTTAGAAACATGTTATATCATGGCAATATAAGCATGAAAAACAAACCAAACATGCTCAACACACACTCAAGCACAAGCTCCCTCAAGAAGCCAAATATTGTCCTTTTCAAGGACATCAAGGAGAGGGGGTGGTCCTCTCCTTCTTGAGACTCTAAGGCATCATCTTCACCACTGAAATCCCTCAAGATTTCAGTGGTGAAGAGATCCTAACACCAAAGTCTCGGATCTCTCACAAAATGGCACAAAGAAGGGCCTTTTCAAGGCCTAAGGGTGGTCAAACTTGCTCAAACTACAAAACACTCTTAATAAACAATAAAGAGGCTTAAAAAACAGAACTTTTATGTGTTAATCACTAAGCACAAAAACAGTTCTAAAGCAAGTAGAAATGGAGTGCAAGAATGGGGAAAAAAAGGACTAGTTGGCTCACCCTTGTAGACCTCTTCAACAATGGGGATGTGTTGGTTTCCTTGAGCACCAAACCAGCTCCAAAGCTCCAAAACAAACCTCTGGACCTTCAAGAACCCAAGGAAGGTGAAACACTAGGTGTTGGTGAGCAAAAGTATGACACAAACACCTAGTGTACAAAACAAGAGAGAAGAAGAGAGATAGGATGTGTATCTATCCTAACCCTAAAAACCAGAGCTTGGCCTGTCTAAAATGTCTAAAATTTTGTAACCCTAAGCCAAGAAGAGGAGTGGTCCTCTTATAGGCAAGCAAAGCTTGCAAAGCTTACAAGCTAAGCTAACTAAGAGGGTCATCCCTCCATACACGTGTATGGAGGGGAACCAAAACTATACAGCTGTCTGAAAATATCTCAAAAAGCAACTGCACAGTGTCCGGCCGGCAAAGAGTGTCATTTTGACAAAACTTAGTGCCGGTCGGCACAAAAGAGTGCCGGTCGGCACAATAAAGTGCCGATGGCAACACCAGCCAGCAGGTGGCCTCTAGCCACAGCCGGTGGTATGTGGGGGTGCCTCACAAAGCATTCCCTGCCCTTCCAAGGCAAACCACAAGTGTTTGGTGCAAAACCAAACACCAAACGGTCGAGTTCGGAGGTCCTGAGGCAAGGCGCGCGCAGCCGAGAACTCCGGGAACTCCAAACGAACACAAACATGGATAATCACCGAGTGTTCCAACGGTGACGTCCAAGTCTTGAGGACGGTCAAAAATGGGGTGTCTACAAACTTCCATTTTGATTCAATTTATTTTTTTATTCAAGTTCCTTTTTTTATTTAATTTCCAAATAAATCGTTAAGGTATAGTGGTTTCTTGAATGAACTTCCATTGTTATTTTTTATGCAACTTTCATTTTTATTTTTATTCAACTTCCATTTTTATTCAATTTCCTTTTCGATTCAACTTCTTCTTTTTTTTATTTAATTTCCAAATAGATCGTTAAGGTATAGTGGTTTTTTGAATGAACTTCCATTTTTAATTTTAGGCAACTTCCATTTTTATTTTTATTCAACTTCCATTTTTATTCAATTTCCTTTTCTTTTCAACTTCCTTTTTTTATTTAATTTCCAAATAGATCGTTAAGGTATAGTGGTTTCTTGAATGAACTTCCATTGTTAATTTTATGCAACTTCCATTTTTATTTTTATTCAACTTCTATTTTTATTCAATTTCCTTTTCTATTCAACTTCCTTTTTTATTTAATTTCCAAATAGATCGTTAAGGTATAGTGGTATTTGAATGAACTTTCATTTTTAATTTCATGCAACTTCCATTTTTATTTTTATTCAACTTCAAATTATCATTCAATTTCATTTTCTATTCAACTTCTTTTTTTATTTTATTTTCAAATAAACCGTTAAGGTATAGTGGTTTCTTGAATGGACTTCCATTGTTAATTTTATGCAATTTCCTTTTTTATTTTTATTCAGCTTCCACTTTTATTCAATTTTCTTTTCTATTCAACTTCCCTTTTTATTTAAATTCCAAATAGGTCGTTAAGGTATAGTGGTTTCTTGAATTAACTTCCATTGTTAATTTTATGCAACTTCCGTTTTTATTTTTATTCAACTTTCATTTTTATTCAATTTCCTCCTCTATTCAACTTCCTTTTTTATTTAATTTCCAAATAGATCGTTAAGGTATAGTGGTTTTTTGAATGAACTTCCATTTTTAATTTTATGTAACTTCCATCTTTATTTTTGTTCTGCTTAAATTTTCATTCAATTTCCTTTTCTATTCAACTTCCTTTTTTTATTTAATTTCCAAATAGATCGTTAAGGTATAGAGGTTTTATGAATGGACTTCCATTGTTAATTTTATGCAACTTCCATTTTTATTTTGATTCAACTTCTATTTTTATTCAATTTCCTTTTCTATTCAACTTCCTTTTTTATTTAATTTCCAATTAAATCGTTAAGGTATAGTGGTTTCTTGAATGAACTTCCATTTTCAATTTTATGCAACTTCCGTTTTTATTTTTATTCAACTTAAATTTTCATTCAATTTCCTTTTCTATTCAACTTCCTTTTTTATTTAATTTCCAAATAGATCGTTAAGTTATAGTGGTTTCATGAATGGACTTCCATTGTTAATTTTATGCGACTTCCATTTTTATTTTGATTCGACTTCCATTTTGATTCAATTTTTTTTCTATTCAACTTCCTTTTTTATTTAATTTCCAAATAAATCGTTAAGGTATAGTGGTTTCTTCAATGAACTTCCATTGTTAATTTTATGTAACTTCCATTTTTATTTTTATTCAACTTCCATTTTCATTCAATTTCATTTTCTATTCAACTTTCTTTTTTATTTAATTTCCAAATAGATCGTTAAGGTATAGTGGTTTCTTGAATGAACTTCTATTGTTAATTTTATGCAATTTTCAATTTTATTTTTATTCAACATCCATTTTTATTCAATTTCCTTTTCTATTCAACTTCCTTTTTTATTTAATTTCCAAATAAATCGTTAAGGTATAGTGGTTTCTTGAATGAACTTCCATTGTTAATGTTATGCAACTTCCATTTTTATTTGTATTCAACTTCCATTTTTATTCAATTTCGTCTTCTATTCAACTTCCTTTTTTATTTAATTTCGAAATAGATCGTTAAGTTATAGTGGTTTTTTGAATGAACTTCCATTTTCAATTTTATGCAACTTCCGTTTTTAGTTTTATTCAACTTAAATTTTCATTCAATTTCCTTTTCTATTCAACTTCCTTTTTTATTTAATTTCCAAATAGATCGTTAAGGTATAGTGGTATTTGAATGAACTTTCATTTTTAATTTCATGCAACTTCCATTCTTATTTTTATTCAATTTCCTTTTCTATTCAACTTCCTTTTTTATTTAATTTCAAAATAAATCGTTAAGGGTGGTTTCTTCAATGAACTTCCATTGTTAATTTTATGCAACTTCCATTTTAATTTTTATTCAACTTCCATTTTCATTCAATTTCATTTTCTATTCAACTTTCTTTTTTATTTAATTTCCAAATAGATCGTTAAGGTATAGTGGTTTCTTGAATGAACTTCTATTGTTAATTTTATGCAATTTTCAATTTTATTTTTATTCAACATCCATTTTTATTCAATTTCCTTTTCTATTCAACTTCCTTTTTTATTTAATTTCCAAATAAATCGTTAAGGTATAGTGGTTTCTTGAATGAACTTCCATTGTTAATGTTATGCAACTTCCATTTTTATTTGTATTCAACTTCCATTTTTATTCAATTTCGTCTTCTATTCAACTTCCTTTTTTATTTAATTTCGAAATAGATCGTTAAAGTTATAGTGGTTTTTTGAATGAACTTCCATTTTCAATTTTATGCAACTTCCGTTTTTAGTTTTATTCAACTTAAATTTTCATTCAATTTCCTTTTCTATTCAACTTCCTTTTTTATTTAATTTCCAAATAGATCGTTAAGTTATAGTGGTTTCATGAATGGACTTCCATTGTTAATTTTATGCGACTTCCATTTTTATTTTGATTCGACTTCCATTTTGATTCAATTTCTTTTTCTATTCAACTTCCTTTTTTATTTAATTTCAAAATAAATCGTTAAGGGTGGTTTCTTCAATGAACTTCCATTGTTAATTTTATGCAACTTCCATTTTAATTTTTATTCAACTTCCATTTTCATTCAATTTCCTTTTCAATTCAACTTCCTTTTTTGTTTCATTTCCAAATAGATCGTTAAGGTATAGTGGTTTCTTGAATGAACTTCTATTGTTAATTTTATGCAATTTTCACTTATATTTTTATTCAACATCCATTTTTATTCAATTTTCTTTTCTATTCAACTTCCTTTTTTATTTAATTTCCAAATAAATCGTTAAGGTATAGTGGTTTCTTGAATGAACTTCCATTGTTAATTTTATGCAACTTCCATTTTTATTTGTATTCAGCTTCCATTTTTATTCAATTTCGTCTTCTATTCAACTTCCTTTTTTATTTAATTTCGAAATAGATCGTTAAAGTTATAGTGGTTTCCTGAATGAACTTCCATTTTCAATTTTATGCAACTTCCGTTTTTATTTTTTTTCAACTTAAATTTTTATTCAATTTTCTTTTCTATTAAACTTCTTTTGTTTATTTAATTTCCAAATAGCTCGTTAAGTTATAGTGGTTTCATGAATGGACTTCCATTGTTAATTTTATGCAACTTCCATTTTTATTTTTATTCAACTTCCATTTTCATTCAATTTCCTTTTCTATTCAACTTCTTTTTTTTATTTCATTTCCAAATAGATCGTCAAGGTATAGTGGTTTCTTGAATGAACTTCCATTTTTAGTTTCATGCAACTTCCATTTTTATTTTTATTCAACTTCAAATTTTCAATCAATTTCATTTTCTATTCAACTTCCTTTTTTATTTTATTTCCAAATAGATCGTTACGGTAGAGTGGTTTCTTGAATGGACTTCCATTGTTAGTTTTATGCAACTTCCATTTTTATTTTTAGTCAGCTTCCATTTTTATTCAATTTTCTTTTCTGTTCAACTTCTTTTTTTATTTAATTTCCAAATAGGTCGTTAAGGTATAGTGGTTTCTTGAATTGACTTCCATTGTTAATTTTATGCAACTTCTGTTTTTATTTTTATTCACTTCCATTTTAATTCAATTTCATTTTCTATTCAACTTCCTTTTTTATTTTATATCCAAATAGACCGTTAAGGTATAGTGGTTTCTCGAATGGACTTCCATTGTTAATTTTATGCGACTTCCTTTTTATTTTTATTCTGCTTCCATTTTTATTCAATTTTCTTTTCTATTCAACTTCCTTTTTTTATTTAATTTCCAAATAGGTCGTTAAGGTATAGTGGTTTCTTGAATTAACTTCCATTGTTAATTTTATGCAACTTCCGTTTTTATTTTTATTCAACTTCCATTTTTATTCAATTTCCTTTTCTATTCAACTTCCTTTTTTATTTAATTTCCAAATTGATTGTTAAGGTATAATGGTTTCTTGAATGAACTTCCATTATTAATTTTATGCCATTCCATTTTTATTTTTATTCAACTTCCATTTTTATTCAATTTCCTTTTCAATTCAACTTTCTTTTTTGTTTAATTTCCAAATAGATCGTTAAGGTATAGTGGTTTCTTGAATAAACTTCCATTTTTAATTTTATGCAAATTCCATTTTTATTTTTATTCAACTTCAAATTTCCAATCAATTTCATTTTCTATTCAACTTCCTTTTTTATTTTATTTCAAAATAGATCATTGAGGTATAGTAGTTTCTTAAATGGACTTCCATTGTTAATTTTATGCAACTTCCATTTTTATTTTTAGTCAGCTTCCACTTTTATTCAATTTTCTTTTCTATTCAACTTCCTTTTTTATTTAATTTCCAAATAGGTCGTTAAGGTATAGTGCTTTCTTGAATTAACTTCCATTGTTAATTTTATGCAACTTCCGTTTTTACTTTTATTCAACTTCCATTTTTATTGTATTTCCTTTTCTATTCAACTTCCATTTTTATTTTTATTCAACTTCAAATTTTCATTCAATTTCTTTTTCTATTCAACTTTCTTTTTTATTTTATTTCCAAATAGATCATTAAGGTATAGTGGTGTCTTTAATGGACTTCCATTGTTAATTTTATGCAACTTCCATTTTTATTTTTATTCAACTTCGATTTTTATTCAATTTCCTTTTCTATTCAACTTCCTTTTTTATTTTATTTCCAAATAAATCGTTAAGGTATAGTGGTTTCTTAAATGAACTTCCATTGTTAATTTTTTACGACAGCCATTTTTATTTATATTCAAATTCCATTTTTATTCAATTTCCTGTTGTTTTCGACTTCCTTTTTTATTTAATTTCCAAATAGATCGTTAAGGTATAGTGGTTTTTTAAATAAACTACAATTGTTAATTTTATGGAACTTCTATTTTTATTGTTATTCAACTTCCATTTTTATTCAATTTCCTTTTCTATTCAACTTCCTTTTTTATTTAATTTGCAAAAAGATCGTTATGGTATAGTGGTTTCTTGAATGAGCTTCCATTGTTAATTTTATGCAACTTTCCTTTTTATTTTTATTCAACTTAAATTTTCATTCAATTTCCATTTCTATTCAGCTTCCTTTTTTATTTAATTTCCAAATAGATCGTTAAGGTATAGTGGTTTCTTGAATGGACTTCCATTGTTAATTTTATTCAACTTCCATTTTTATTCAATTTCCTTTTCTATTCAACTTCTTTTTTTTTTTTAATTTCCAAATAAATCGTTAAGGTATAGTTGTTTCTTAAATGAACTTCTATTGTTAATTTTATTGAACTTCCCTTTTTATTTTTATTCAACTTCCATTTTGCTTCAATTTCCTTTTCTATTCAACTACCTTTTTTATTTAATTTCAAAGTAAATCGTTAAGGTATAGTGGTTTCTTGAATGAACTTTCATTGCTAATTTTTTGCAACTACCATTTTTATTTTTGTTCGACTTCCATTTTTATTTAATTTCCTTTTCTATTCAACTTCCTTTTTTATTTAATTTCCAAATAGATCGTTAAGGTATAGTGGTTTCTTGAATGGACTTCTATTGTTAATTTTATGCAATTTCCATTTTTATTTTCATTCAACTTACATTTTTATTCAATTTCCTTTTCTATTAAACTTCTTTTTTTATTTAATTTCCAAATAGATCGTTAAGGTATAGTGGTTTCTTGAATGAACTTCCATTGTTAATTTTATGCAACTTCCATTTTTATTTTTATTCAACTTCCATTTTTATTCAATTTCCTTTGCTATTCAACTTCCTTTTTTATTTAATTTCCAAATAGGTCGTTAAGGTATAGTGGTTTTCTTAAATGAACTTCCTTTTTTTAATTTTATTCAACTTCTATTTTTATTTTTATTGAACTTCGATTTTTATTCAATTTCCTATTCTATTCAACTTCCTTTTTTATTTAATTCCCAAATAGATCGTTAAGGTATAGTGGTTTCTTGAATGAACTTCCATTGTTAATTTTATGCAACTTCCACTTTTATTTTTATTCAACTTCCATTTTTATTCAATTTCCTCTTCTATTCAACTTCCTTTTTAATTTAATTTCGAAATAGCTCGTTAAGGTATTCAACTTCCTTTGAATGAACTTTCATTTTTAATTTTATGCCACTTCCATTTTTATTTTTATTGAACTTAAATTTTCATTCAATTTCCTTTTCTATTCAACTTCCTTTTTTATTTAATTTCCAAGTAGATCGTTAAAGTATAATGGTTTCATGAATGGACTTCCATTGTTAATTATATGCAACTTCCATTTTTATTTTGATTCAACTTCTATTTTTATTCAATTTCTTTTTCTATTCAACTTCGTTTTTCATTTAACTTCCAAATAAATCGTTAAGGTATAGTGGTTTCTTGAATGAACTTCCATTGTTAATTTTATGCAACTTCCGTTTTTATTTTTACTCAACTTCCATTTTTATTCAATTTCCTTTTCTATTCAACTTCCTTTTTTATTTAATTTCCAAATAGATCGTTAAAGTATAATGGTTTCTTGAATGAACTTCCATTTTTAATTTTATTCAACTTCCATTTTTATTTTTATTCAACTTCAAATTTTCATTCAATTTCTTTTTCTATTCAACTTCCTTTTTTATTTTATTTCCAAATAGATCGTTAAGGTATAGTGTTTTCTTGAATGGACTTCCATTGTTAATTTTATGCAACTTCCATTTTTATTATTATTCTACTTCCATTTTTATTCAATTTCATTTTCTATTTATTTCCTTTTTTAGTTAATTTCCAAATAAATCGTTAACGTGTAGCGGTTTCTTGAATGAACTTCCAATGTTAATTTTATACGACTTCCATTTTTATTTTTATTCAACTTCCATTTTTATTCAATTTCCTTTCGTATTCAACTTCCCTTTTTATTTAATTTCAAAATAAATCGTTAAGGTATTGTGGTTTCTTGAATGAACTTCCATTTTTATTTTTGTTCAACTTCAAATGTTATTCAATTTCTTTTTCTATTCAACTTCCTTTTTTATTTAATTTTCAAATATATCGTTAAGGTATAGTGGTTTCTTGAATGGACTTCTATTGTTAATTTTATGCAACTTTTATTTTTATTTTTATGCAACTTCCATCTTTATTCAATTTCCTTTTCTATTCAACTTCTTTTTTATTTAATTTCCAAATAGATCGTTAAGGTATAGTGTGTAACGCCCTCAAAAATAAACCCATAATACATAATATTAACATGCGGAATTATAAGGAAATAAAGTATCTTATTCCATTCATCAGAGTACCATGAAATAAAACATCATAATAAATGCCCTACGGGCTTACATCTTGTCAAGCCAACACTTGGACACAATCTCATGAGTTCTAACTCAAAACAAATAAAGCCCTGGGCTTGAATGTTTACATAATCCAAATAAACAACTAAAATAAATAAAACAGGTCTTCAAGTCCAAATCCTCACAAGCTAAGTCTTTGGAGGTAGTGAACCACCTGAACCTGAAAATGAAGTTCCCATATAGGGTGAGCCACAGCCTAGTAGAGAAATACTAAACCAAGCATAAGAATTAACTAAAGCATTAGCATTCGATACATGGTTAACACAAGATAATCAATTTCCAATTTCATGACACGAATGTCTACATTGTCTATGACACATTGTCTATGACACCTTTCACTTTCCAATATTTATTCAACTTTCCAATTATATTATTATGGCTCAGAACCTGGCCAACTATAATAGTGATCCAAATGTCACAAGATAAATGAGACTAAAGCTCAAACCACAACACTTCCATACTTCCAACTGATACACATTATAATGATGTATCATAAAACACTTCAATATAAATAAGCACACATAAAAGTGATGCTAATGGAGTCCATCCCCTATCTCCTCCAAACAAATCCGGTTTAGAGGTCCATCCCCTATCTTCCCCTAAACCGTGGAGTTCATCCCCTATCTCCTCCAAACAAAATGCATATGCAATGAAACACACAATTGCCATATACAACACATAATCAATACAAGCAATGTTCTGTATTAATTCAACAGTCAACGTAAATGACATAATTCCAGTTATACCTAAGCCACATGCAAGGTCTACAACAATCAATGGCTATCCTCCACCGATAGCCCAAAACAGTTATTTCTAAACAAGAAATAAATACAACAATGAATGTAAATTCAACGGTCTCATAGGTAAGTATTTAAACTACCCAACTATAACATTAATCTCATAATTTCCCCAACTTCATGAATTAAACCCAATTCCACATTTTTCCCTTAAATTAATTATACAGATTAATCTAAGCCAAAACCCTAAGGTTTCTCCCAAAATTACCCAACTACCCCCACATACCAAAATACCAACCCTTAGGATTAAAACGTATAAATGGAGTAGGAAATCCCTACCTTGAAGCAAGAACCCAAAAAGAAGAAGACGGAGATGATAGCCCAAACTCCAAAGTGCTCCAAATCAACAACCGTTCAGATTAAATGGAAGCCCTCACTCTCCTCTATCTTATTTGTAAAGCAACTAGGGTAAAAACACACCCTAACTAGATCAAACCTAGGAGAGAAGGTGAGTTGGGAAGAGAAAACTCGTAATTAGGGTTTCTGGATCAAAAAGTTGTAAAAAAGTGATTTAAAAACTGTTTCTGCGTATTTAAACTGGACAGGCTCGCTCGAGCGAAGACATGGTCGCTCGAGCGACCAGACACAAAAATCCACGCTCGAGCGAAGAAAAGCTCGCTCGAGCCAAAAACTCGATGCTTCAGGTCTGCAACCCAGAAGCTCGCTCGAGCGACGAAATGCTCGCTCGAGCGAAGAACTCGAAAACATACACCTCGCTCGCTCGAGCGAAGAAATGCTCGCTCGAGCCAAGAAACACATCTATCAGGTCTAAGTACTGGACGCAAAGCTCGCTCGAGCGAAGGAACCCTGGCTCGAGCGAAGAAACAAAAACAAAGACCTCGCTCGAGCGAAGAGAAGCTCGCTCAAGCGACCAAGCCAAAAACTGAACATGCAGACTTGGTTTCTAAACCCAA
This sequence comes from Camellia japonica, assembly GCA_030407325.1. NCBI lineage: Eukaryota > Viridiplantae > Streptophyta > Magnoliopsida > Ericales > Theaceae > Camellia > Camellia japonica. Next base: position 448 of record JAPPVO010005707.1, on the reverse strand, counting down.
CCAATCTGCAACCAACCTACTAAACACATCCTATAACCCAAGAATAAGAAATTAAAGGACACAACAACAAATATAACAGCGGAATCCACGGAACGTAAGTCCGGATACAATAATCAAATGGGAAAAAGACCGGGGTCGCTATAACCTCCCCCCCTTAAAAGAATTTCATCCCCGAAATTAAGCATGAGTTTGTAAAAACAAGTTTTTCTTAATTCCCAATGATATATAAAACAATAATCAACAACTTGACCAATATTGCTCACTTCATCTCTTATCAAGAGGCATCTCACAATATGTATAAACCAACATATAATTCAACCTGCACCAATATTATGCATTATTCCTTTCAATGTTAACAAATTCCATATCATATTCAATCTCATGATATAAACAACACATTCAATATATAAATGTTATATTCCACTTCCATAAAAAGGCAAGTTCAAAA